>JARQSW010000384.1:0-292726 GCA_030142375.1 Calameuta pallipes | reverse complement strand
TCTCTCTCTCTCTCTCTCTCTCTCTCTCTCTCTCTCTCTCTCTCTCTCTCTCGCTCTCTCTATTCTCCATATTGTTCGGTCCGTTTACATTGTTCCTGGGAATCGAGTCGTGAATGAGCAGCAGCCTATTTAGAACTGGTGGAGCAGCTACTGACACTCTTATCTCTCACTTCGAACCTCTCCTTATTGGGACATGTCAGCCGGTATGCATCGGGTTCTCTCCAGTCCGTTCAGCCTCGCCTTTGCTATATACTTACACTACCTGGATACTGGATTTACAAGGTAACCGACGGCGCTCGGCTATCTCGCTTAACCGCGATTACAGGGAAGGCTTGAAGTAAATCCGGGAATTGATGAATTCTTTTGAAAATTAATTCACACTGGCATGTACTTGTGGTTGGTTCCGCGTGGGGCTTCTTCGAAGAAATTTTGAATTAGGCCTTCAACGAGAGACTTTGCCATTGGCACCGGGTATTCAATACGTACAGGCGTGTTAATTCGTTCGACCAATATAGAACGTGGCCCGGCAAACAGAGCATTGTCAACGTCTCCTCGTCTACCGCGCGAATCGTAGTCGCTATGGAGGTAAGGTTTGTTGACCGTCTGGGCCAAGGACCGTAGACTCTAGCGTGAGCACCTCGTCCCTCGACTGGATCCTGAACTTGGCAACTTTTATTTGTCTTATTTTATTTTTCTTTAATTTCTCTCTCTCTTTCTCTCTCACACACTCTCTCACTTACTCACTCACTCACTCGCTCACTCAGCGGTTCTCTCTCCGCCTTATCTCGACACTTCTATAAATCCATTTCACGGACATTAACCGGCTATTTGCCGTCATCAGATTTATTTCTTAGGTGATGGATATTTGTTGTATCGCGTGCGCCGTGTCGAGAAATCACGTTACACGTGCGTCGTACCTATTCACTCTGATACGTCTAATGTAATCTTAACGAGTGCCACGAAATTCACCGTTTCGTTTCGTGGTTCTCGTCGAGTAAGAACGTTACGTTCCTCGGAACGTGGACGTCGCTAATCGACGATAATACAATAATACGTATTTTCAGTCTTATTAAGCGATTTAATGAAATTAATTCGGCCCCCGCACTAGCTGCTCCGCGATTACGACTCTCGGGTCTTGTTCGATGAATTATTAGAAAGGCGCTCGCGCCTCATACACCTGCGAACTCGTTTGCTGCTGAGTCGCGTAAACGGTTCATCGATCTCAGCGTGTAAATAAAAAAGAGATATACGATTTTTTTTTCGTTAGAGGCAAATGAATGGTCGTCGACGAGCTCGTCGCAGGAAATTCGGCGCGGGGATTCTGACTGCTTGAATTCTTGAATTTCTATTTTTTTTTTTCGACAAATTTCAACATTCCTATCACACGGACAAGAGAAATATGAAGGAAACAGTTAGACGTTACTCAGGGAATCCACGATGCAATTGTCTCGACTGCGAAAGCCGGTGGGAGAGTTGCAGCAGGTATAACGGCACGCAGTAAAACAAAGAACTGGTGATTTTCCACGGTTGCGCCACCTTCGAAAGACCGCGTAGGAGTTGTCATGGTACGGGCTTTTTGACCGGGTCGCGGGAACCTCTGGTGGGGCGCATCTTTCCGTTTTCTGAACTGACTGAACGATCCGGGTATTTCGTAGAAAATATAATGAATACCAAAAGTTGCGTGACTTGTATACCTTTGGATTATTTGTTAATTCGACTCCATTCTTTTCTTTTATTTATTTATTATTTTTTTTACAGACACGCCACTGTCACCGATGGGTTCCTTGTCTCCCAGCCAGGACGGTCTCTTCACAGACCTTCGATTACTCTCCCTGGAGAAGCAACTCAACATCGAACTGAAGGTGAACCGACTAACCTTACCCATTCGCTGTACCATGATTGGCTTAATTTCGCTATGATTAGTCGATGTTAGAGGAAGTACACAGAGTATACTTATATTCTATTCTGCTACGTCAAAACATAATATCCCTGACTCTAACCGGCTTAGCGGAGGGTCCTCTGCGCAATAGCGAATACTTACAATGTTCGAGCCATGGCCAACGGCACGAGTCACTCTGTGCCAGTGTAGACCAAGAATGGCTAACTCAATCTGGAGGAAGGTTAGATTCTCAATATTAAAAAAAAAAATCTTTTAAACCAGTAACTCTGTGCGGTTACAGGCTTTTTGTCTGCAAGGAGCAATCTGAAATTTACATCGTGGCGATGACCTAATCGTGCCCTCTAACAAAATTACTTGCCGTCGCTCAATCGTACTCGGAGAATCCATCGTTTCTCGGATTACGTCATCTCTCGCATAGTTGCTAAAGCACCCAATTTAGTCGTCGCTCGCGTCTCACGTCGTTTCCTTATTGCAGGTCAAGCAGGGAGCTGAGAACATGATACAGAGCTTGACCAGCGGTCACAGGGACAAGAAACTCCTTCAGGAGGCGCAGCAGATGCTGGATGATTCTCGCGCTAAAATTGAATTTCTGCGCATGCGCATAAGGAAAGTACGCCAGGCACGTCAGCAGCAACATGCGAGAGGCGACGGACCTCCGCCCAATGGCGAAACCGCTGCTAACAAAGGTATATTTGCTAATTGACAAACACATGGTGAATTAAAACAGCATCCACTCGTAGTACGCTCCTCTCACGACCTGGCAATGCTCTATCCACACGCCGTGCACGCGTAGCATGAGACAACGGACGATGCCATGCGCATCACGAGATCCGGATGTAGGTGTAGATATATCATCGGGATATAATGTATACTCGGCCAGTTGGCAAAAGTGGCATCATCTACGGAACACGTACTGCAAGATCGTTATAAATAGAGATAACGCTAGAGCTGACATTTATACTATGGCATAGACTAGGAGCACCACTTGGCCACTGTCAGCAAGTTCGCTCCTCTCAATCAAGTCCAGGAACAGGCACAAGTATACCTCCAAGGTTCGCGGAGCAGTGATCGCTTTAAATGTTAAAGCTGAAAAATCGTCTTCCCTCACTCGGATGGACCTGTAATTTTTCTCAGCCGTTCCCGCACCGACGTACGTTGCCCAACTACCGCCCACATTGTCAATCGTCACTGTTTCCTCACAAACAATGTCTAGCGCTCGCTTCATCTTAGTTGGACTCTCGTTTATTTTTCTCATTGCGGACAGTGTCACCTACTTTTGGAAAACACGTTCATCTGGATGTCATATGTATTCTCTTAGGAAAAATAGTTGTGACTATTGGGTACCGATATCGGTGGAAATTTTCAAATCTTGGTTATCAGAGTATCGTGTTATTTTAATCGACACCTGCAACTCCGTTACGTCGCAATAGAATGACCTTGTGGTCGCGCACATAGTCTGCAGCTATACGAGTTACTGTCGTAATTTCGTATATAAATGTTGTTGCGCAGTTACAGAATCTCGTACCGGTACGCTAATGCCAATCGTGTCTAGGCTTTTGTATTTCACTTGGAACCTGGAAACTAGTTGGCTGGTTGCAACGTTGATGCTGCTGGTCGACAGGTTCCAGGATCGTGTATGACTTTATAATAGATCAGCACGTCCTGCAAGAGGTCGTAGGAGCGATCGCGTGCTCGAGAGTTATTAAGCTCTAAATGGAAATGCCGTGGCACGATCAGGTCTTTAAGATTCATGATTCTTATTGCAGACAAGTACGAGCCCAGCCTGGAACTCGCACTTGAGGAGAGAGTCGAGGAACTGCGACATAGACTGCGAATCGAGGCGGCCGTCGTGGAAGGAGCGAAGAATGTCATTCGTTTACTCCAAAGTGCCAAAGTTGCCGATAAGAAGGCCCTGACGGAGGTACGTGAAGATTCCTAGGCTTAGGACAGTTGACGTTTACGATTGTAGAACCGGAAACGTTAGCTCAACCGTGTCACGCTATGCTGAAATGGCTTTGAGTCTGTCAGGAGATTCACTCGGTATACAAATAGCGCGAATGATCGCCGCTTTCATTGTTGGTCTAGCCGACCAGCCAAGGACTGAGGTCTGTAATCGTTTACAATAGAAGTCTATAGATAAAAGTTTGTATTCCACGTTGAGCTACTACCAAGTCCGTCTTCCTAACCGCTGAGACTCCTGGGCGAACGGGGGGTATCGCCCGGGATGAAAGCTGTTGGAAGACTTTCAGTAGCGTGAATACGATCACGAATGGGACCTCAGGGGCGGAATATGCGCGTCTCTTAAAATAGCACCGCACCGTCCCCGCTCCCCGGTGACGCCTTTTCGGGTCGCGTTAGTTCCCTCCGAGAAATCTAGCGGAGGCTACTTCACTCGATCTGCTCGCTGCAACGTCATGTAACGAAGTGGCGACATGCGCGATAACGACGGGAGCAGAGACTCGTTCAAGAGCCTCTTTAATACCCGAGAGTGCACTTTCACGAAAACGATTTAGGGGTCGTACTAAATCGGGAAAAAGTGTCGCGTGTGCTGCTCCAACGATCCGATCAAGATACGGGGAGTCCGTAAAAAAAACTGAGAAGGCGTCGGGACGCCGAAAAGGGTTTTGAAATTAGATATAATTATTGTGGTGTTGAGTTTCTTTTTTTAGATGAAGCTTTATCACGTATCCTTTGTCTTCGATTGAATGGAACTTATTACGCCGGATATAACTAAATAAAAGTGCTGTTGGTGACCGAATATTCTTGGACTGACTGTACATTGCTCCAAATTTATCGTGCTAATTATATACTACATCTCGGCTGTTGTCGGTTTGTTGCTCCACGCGACCGAGGTGGTACTTACCTCATTTGGAACGTCCTAAAGGCAACGTGTGACAAGCAATCAGCATTCGGGAAGAAACCGGTAGCCTGTGTATCCTTACCATTGAATTACTTGGTAAGTTGATCTCGCTGTAGAGTACTCATCTTCTGGCGGATCGACACATGAAAGAATACCTCGTGCCATTTATAACGAGCTGGAAGCATGGTGCCGCGCGAGGAGTATCGGTAGCCTGGCGATCATCGCGGGATGTACGGGCGCCCGGACAATTCTGGAACTACACCACCCTGGCTGGTTCGTGCCGAGGTGACCATTCGCCATGGGACGCCGGTCACGTCGCCATCCAGCAATGTGACAGAAGGTAGCGCCTCGACGGTCACGGATCCCAATGGTGTGCGGATGGTTTATCGTTGGACTCCTGGACAACAGGTTCCTCAAGCCAGCTCCTCGTCGACGTCTTCGACTTCCAGCGGATTTGGTTTTCAAAGAGGGAACATTCTGTTCACCTCGACACCGCCTGCCAGAACTCTACCCACTAGGGCGTTTACCATACCACGAACTGGGGTAGCCAACAACATCGAGTCACCAGGATTCAGAGCTAACGTGTCCGACTCCGGGTACAACAGTGAACAATTTTCACCGCAGTCTTGCTCCACTTTTCCGTCTCGACGACCCTCGCAACAGTACAATAGAAGATGCCGGAGCACGTGCAGCATCGTCCTCTCAACCGTCGGTGCTCAAAATAGCCCAAAACCTGATGTGCCTTCTAACACAAGTCAAAGTTTCCGCCAGCAGCCGGATTTTCGAGGTGGCAAAGTAAACTGCAGTGATCCCTGGTCCTATCACACCGCTCATCAACATGTCTCGGCGAGATGCCAATTCAGCACTGTGCCCGAGGGTTGCGAGGATTGCGCCGAGGGTATCGCGTCAGGCTCAAATGCTTTCACTACGCACTTCTGTACCAGGGTACCTGAGAAGGTGGCGAACAAGACGACGGTCGTTAGTAGGGATGCTGCTTCGCAGACTACGGATATCGAGTCCCAAGGATCCCAGTCATCTCTTCCTAGAACTAGCAAAGTGTACAGTGCCAGAAGAAAAACTGCTCCTGGTTCTCTGGCAGCGGACGAGCAGAAAAAGATAAAGGTAAGCTGGGTCTGACTGGAAGTGTGTGTACTCTTCAGTAGCTCTGTGACTATTACACTTCTATTTCATGAGGCTGATGGCACTTCTTCAATTCTCATCTTCTATTCCAGCAAACCAATCAGTCGTCCTGCCCTCCTTCTGGAACCAGGAGCTCCGCTTCACCCGCGGAACTGGACAAGTCCGACTCCTCTGACAAGGACGACAACTCCAAACGGAAATCACGTACTGTACATATAGACGTATACTGTACTGGATCCGATGATGATTTAGACGAGAGCAGTGACTCGGACTCGTCCGGTAATGAGGAAGATAAGGCAGCCTTACCGGTTTTCGAGTGCGACGATGTCAGAGTGACTCACACCCGTGCCAAGAGCAATGTGTTACCAAGAGGCTTTCAGGACGACAAAGCCTTCCTGAAGCGCAGTGCCGAGAGGCGATGTGAGAGTTTCAAAAATGCTCCTATGAGGATGCCCTCACTTGCTAGCTCCAAGGGATACGAGAGCGACGACGTCCTGAGCTCGTTGTATCCGTCGCAGTTCAGCTCTTACAGCGCTCTTCGTGATTTAGATTCTAACGTGTGGTCAGCAGCTTCGTCGAGTGTCGGTATACCTTTCGAGGGATACGATTCTACTACTGCCACTTCCTGCAAGGACACCTTCTCCGATATCGAGTCCCTTATCAACAGCAGAACCAGTCTGACGCCCTGCGACAGTTTCGAATACGCAAACTCCTCGGATCGTGAGAGAATTAACAAGATGGAGAATCTCTGGGCGCAGAAGGACGGGATGAGTAAGACCTGGAAGTCGCCGCACATTGAACGCAGACATTTGCTTCAGAATAAAAAGATGAAGGAGTATCTTGAGAAACATCAGATCGGCTGGTCATCCGGGGAGAGTGCAGCTGAATCGGATGACAGTGCTGAAGTCGGTTGGAGCTTCGTGTCCAGCGACGAGAACACACGTGTTGTTAAACGCGACTCGACTATTCGTCGTAACAGTAAAGATAAGATAGCAGAAACCGGAAGTGCTACTCTCCCTTCGGATGCCACCGTCAAACAATCTTCTGAAGTTACTCCAAAAGAACAGGTGGATTGTGTCAGTCAAAGTGACAGCAGTGCGCATCCGCTTGTTCTTCGTGATCAGATCGGACCCTTTGGCTCGAGAAATTCAACTCCTCCGCCTTCGAAAGTTGAGTCGAGAGTGACGTCACCGTTCACTACGCCCCAGGGCGAGAAAACTGAACACATTATAAAAGCTTCTATATTTGGCATGGTCGTTAATGCCTTCCGGAAGCCGGGACATCATGTAGGACCCTCGAAAAATCCATCCTGTTCCTGTGAACATTGTAGAAGGTTCTTCGACGAGGGAGGTCCTCGAGGTCGTTCGCGCTCTCTTAGCGAACTCGAGCGACGACCGGGATTCTGGTACAGGAGAGAGAGGGACATTATATCCCCAGCTCCCACAACGAGCCTGAATAATTAATGCTGGCACATATAATTTTATTTCTCAATTTAATCGCATCAATTGCTTAAGAGAAGACACTTCTCTGTAGAGATTCCTGTTATCGTGGAATCACAAGGAATTCCATTTCTCTCTTATTTTTCTTCTCTCTGCTACATGTACAAGAAAATAATTGTATCACGATGTTTGCCGTGCCACTCAACGACAGAGCTACGTTCACACAAATTCAGATAATATTCCAAAGGCGTATACAGTTATTTATATACTGTTAATTAATCGTTGCTAAGAAACGCTGTTGAACATTCTGCTGTGTATACGAGCGCATTTATAAAAGTTAACAAAAACAAACTGTACTGTTGATTATTTTACTGTTAATAAATAATAATTATGTTGGTTATACTAGCGATGCTATGATGAAGAATTTTTTAATCTCTTTTTTTATCGTGCAATTTTGTAATTATGATTGATTATTATGATTTTCAAGGTTTTCATGTATTTTAACGTTATCGTAGGCTCAAGCAAGTCTCGCGGAGTCCAGTCGAAAGTTGGACTTACTCAGACTATCCCTGGAACTTCGAAGACAGGAGCTACCACCAGATAGCGCCACTGCGGCTCAGCTTAAACGGGAATTGGCAAGTGTTCAGGCAGCCAGTCCTGTTCCTGTAACGTATACATCACTGCAACCATTTCGTGGGCCCCTCGAAGGCAGAGCAACTGTTCCTGCATCCGTTTCGAGATGCGCCGCAGTCACTGGACAACTGGAGGTAAGATTGATGGGATGCCAAGATCTTGCGGAAGAGGTACCTGGACGCACGAGAAGAGAACATCCAGCAAGTCCGGATTTACGGAGTTTTGTCAAAGGAGTTACTGGCCGTAGCTCCAGCAAGTCTTATAGCGTCAAGGATGAAACGAGCAGTAAGTTAATTTGCAGTCCTACAGTTCTTTATGACTCATTGGAATTTATGTTTATGACTTGTCTAATTTTAATCCTTCCAGACGATATCATGGCGGTTATTAAACTGGATAATCAGACGGTGGCACAAACTAGTTGGCGACCATGCTCCCAGCAGGCTTGGGATCAAAGGTACTCATTCTATTTAGTCTGGTTGCACTGCGTTATGGTGTTAATAGCTTAAGTGGTAATTAATGTTTATTAAATGTATTTCAGGTTCTCTTTCGAATTGGACAAGTCGAGGGAACTGGAAATAGGCATTTATTGGAAGGACTGGAGATCGCTCTGCGCTGTTAAGTTTTTACGTCTGGAGGAGTTTATTGATGACGTTCGACATGGAATGGCCTTGCAACTGGAACCGCAGGGGTTACTATTTGCTGAAGTAAAATTCCTCAATCCCATGATTTCAAGAAAACCGAAGCTGCAGCGTCAGCGTAAGATTTTTAAACAGCAAGTTAAGAACTTCCCGCGAGCCAACCAAATGAACATCAATGTCGCCACCTGGGGCAGACTTCTTAAACGTTCTGCACCCTCGTTACATAATACCAGAAATTCCGAAAGTCCACCATCAGGTAAGCAACACTTTTCGTTATCACTGTCTCTTGTCAAACAATCGTCTTACTTAGAAAGTATATTAGCTTCATTTATATTTATACTCAGGACCTCAACCTCTTCAACTTGTTTTTGATACGACGATAGAGGATAAGCCAGAAACACCTGGTGAATCGCCGGATCCTGAAAAGGGAGGCTTGGGCGGTGCTCGTCCATTGGGAATGGTAACTACCACCGGAAGTCCTGTACTTCCACATCCTCCTGATCATCCTCCTCCGCCACCGCCATCCCTCACGAAGAAACCCTCTATGCCAGCACCTTCAACAGCACCAAAATTGGATCAAGAGGTAAGTACACCATTTTGCTTACTTCTGATAATATATAATCAAACGTCACTTTGCAGCGACCTACCAATATACGTAAAATCCCTAATACCATTACAAAGATGGCGCGAAACTGAACCAAAAATATAAATAAAAAAGCACAACACGCGATGAGTGAAAGTAATACTTGTGCAACGTGTACTGAAAATTCATTAACATTTAATACATAACGTATTAATTCGTATGGTCCATTGGATCGTAAAGGTGCTGTAACATTAATATTCTTCGCCCTTAGAAATTTTAACACAATATGGGACTATTTTGGTTGAGGGTTTAAAATCTTCCAAGAGAAAAAAAAATAGGATCGAGTAATGTAGCTCAATCAGGAATACAAAATAGGAATTTTTTTATCATCTCGACGATATATTCGTTGAACGATTTTTCTTTACCTAGGCAAATTGTTCTTTTCATAAATAATGTTTCCCAGAGTATTACCACGTGCTAGGATTAAATGTTATCCCGCGCTACGTGAGCGTCATGTAAATATCTTTTGAAAGTACGTGAAATCGCTATGTTACATATATATTTTCTTTTCACTCAAGCACAGCATCTACGTGAACACTTAAAGTGCACAAGCTTTTCTTTCCCACCCACAAGAGACTGTAATAATTTGGACAAACATGTTTTTTTTTTCTTTCTTTCATCAGAGCACCGCATCCTTTTTTTGTCACAAATTCAGATACACTTTGCCAGTTCATAAAAAAAAAATCATACACTCTACTCGTCTCTCGGATAATCGTGTCACTCGAATTTCCGAGAGACATTCCTGCTGGCTTTCAAAGCATTGAAGTCACCAAAAAACAAAAGTGAAGAGTAGACTTTGAGCGCTAAGCAGGTAGTAATGTAGTTGCAGAGTGCATTAAGGGAGTTTGATTTCCTGCACAACGAGGAGAAGGTGGGGTCCCAGGGTGCAATTTTGAGGCCCCTCGTCACGGAGCCCCGCCCTGTGCTGATTGCACCACCCTCTCCGCGCACCCCCTCGCCCCAACCTGTCGTCGAGTTTCCCGAGGATGAGGTACAAACCTCCAGTTCACACAGCATGGCTTTGTCTGCCTTATTTTTTTTTTATTGTACATGTTTAATTATACGTGGCGAGCACGAAGACATTTTGTACCAATTTTCCATGGCCAATTTTCAAATATTAACGGTAAACGAGGAAGGGAACTTATGAACCATCCTTTTGCAAGAAATATCAGTCAAAATATGCCGCGAAGAAAGCTTGTAGCAGTGTCAGAAATCATCGTGCAGATTGAAGACGTGCTCGCGAATATCAGTTGCCGTTAGATGGTTGTAGGATTGCGAAATTATTTATTATGGAGAGTATTGCGATTAGAAAATAATTGACGCCATTCTCCATAAATTTTCTTGCTCTTTTGATACCTTGGAAAAAGGGAACAGAATGAACGAAAAAAAAAAAAGAAAAGAAGTCTTCTTGGTCCAAGGGAATGCCAACTGTGTTTTACCTATTTTTGCATGTATCCTTTATCTTGCTTCCAATCCTTGCCTCTGTTGCTGTCTGTGTTGTTTTTCTCGTGTTGTCCACTGCACTTCAATGTCCGTTCATAATGTTTTGTATCATTAAACAAATTTGTATATCACGTACCACGTGGGATGATCGGTCTAGATCAAGATACATTAGATAATTTGCATTTGTTCGATATCAAAGCATTCTGAGAACAAAAGAAAAAAAATCTATTTTCATCTTTTTTATTTTTCTTTTTTACAACAGTACATTGGTTACAAGGAACCCGGATACCAAGCGGTAGTGACTCGTTGGAATTAAAGTACCGGTGGTTCAACTGGTTTAACGAATAAAAAGTATTAAGAAAATGCATAATGACAGAATACATGACTGTACGCGTAATACCAAGAGCTAGGCATTGGGCATTGCATATTTGTATACTTAGTTGAGGATACACCAAGAATCATCGTGATTAACAATTAATCGTGCTGGGAATTTCGGAGGCTGTCGCTAAAAAAAATAAATAAAAGAATAAACAACAGATTAACAAATTGCCATTAACTCTTTTGTACTACATTGTATTTAAGTTGTAATCTGGTATCGAATGTTCAATGGATTCTCAGTCGCGTTTACGCTCTTTCGATGCTATACCAACTTCATGACAATTTCAGGTTGTGTACGAACTGCCAGCTAGGCCTCATCAGTACAGAGACAGTGCCTACGAGTCAAGAAGACACTCTCAGCTGACAGGAATGACCTTGGAGAACTTCAGACTGCTCTCCGTACTTGGCCGGGGTCATTTTGGCAAAGTCATACTGTCCCAGTACAGAAACACCGGCGAGTACTTTGCTATTAAGGCACTGAAAAAGGGAGACATCATAGCGAGGGACGAGGTCGAGTCTTTGCTGTCCGAGAAGAGGATATTCGAGGTCGCCAACGCCACTCGTCACCCGTTCCTGGTCAATCTGTTTGCCTGCTTTCAAACTGAGGTGATTACATAAAGCAGATTTGATATGCACTCAAGATGTCTTTATGGTCGTTCGATTATTACACGTGAAACTTCGTGCCTTGCATTATTGTGCTGATTTGTGTTTAATTTACGGACTATACTTTTTTTTTTAGGCGCATGTTTGTTTTGTCATGGAATATGCTGCTGGCGGTGACCTTATGATGCACATACACGCGGATGTATTCGGCGAGCCGCGCGCTGTCTTCTACTCGGCTTGCGTTGTGCTGGGTTTACAATATTTGCACGAAAGTCGTATTATCTACAGGTATTAGTTGCTTAGATAAAAGATAAGGGAGAGGATCGGATGCTCGTTAAGGCATTGAAGATTAAAAAATACATGCTTTTTATTTTTATCAGGGACTTGAAGCTGGATAATCTTTTACTTGATACCGAGGGCTACGTCAAGATAGCTGACTTTGGATTGTGCAAGGAAGGTATGGGCTATGGAGATAGAACGGGAACGTTCTGTGGTACTCCGGAGTTCCTTGCACCGGAAGTTCTTACTGAGACTTCCTATACGCGTGCAGTAGATTGGTGGGGACTGGGAGTACTGGTTTTCGAGATGCTTGTTGGAGAGGTATGACAGTTACGTTATATGTATATGTTTGGATATTGTTGGGTTCAAATATTTAATTTTAAATTCACTTCTCCTTACAGTCTCCGTTCCCTGGTGATGACGAAGAGGAAGTCTTTGATTCCATTGTTAACGATGAAGTTCGCTATCCACGATACCTTTCATTGGAAGCCATAGCGATCATGAGAAGAGTAGGACTTATTTGCTATCTATAATTTACTTGAACGTAACGATTGTGACTGCTTACTCAATCGACGTTCGTCCTTTTGCAGTTACTTAGAAAGAATCCGGACAGAAGATTAGGTAGCAGCGAGAGGGACGCCGAGGATGTTAAAAAACAAGCATTCTTCAGACATATTGCTTGGGACGATTTACTATTGAGACGCGTCAAACCGCCATTTGTACCGGTGATCGTGAGTTACAATTTGTTTTTAACTAATTTTATATCTGTCAGATAGTATGGCGGAGATTGCTTATAACGCTTGACGATGTAATTTATTTATTTACAGCATTCGGTAGAGGATGTCAGCAACTTTGACGAAGAATTCACATCGGAAAAACCTCATCTGACGCCTCCCAAAGATCCTCGACCACTCAGTGAACTAGAACAGAGTCTGTTTAGAGACTTTACGTATATGGCCGATTGGTGCTAGCCACGACGATGAAACTGATCTGTCTTTGCCCGGTTCAGTTTAGTGTTCATATTGACTTAAGGAGTCGTTCATTTTCGCAGATTGTTCTTTCGCACTGGATATTATTTCGCTTTCGTATAGCTAATTCCGACGCAGTTGTCCACGGGAACTCGATTATTGTCGAAAAGATGCGCGTAATCATTTTTACATGATCGTCGATCGTTTCTATATTTATTGATTTTCTTTTATTGCCGTAAACTTCGCGGCATTTCAAAAAGATACGTTTTCAAAGTATCATATCATATTTCGTACGGTAATCCGAAATATCGTCGAATCACCCAAAAAGCATGTTTTATGGGTAACATTAAAGTTTAAGAAATTTATGTGATTCTATCACTCTGCGGGACTTTCATTACTTGAAAATTGTTTGTTAATCATTTGCGGTCTTTTCCCTAATCGTTGTTTAGTAATGAAATTGAAGGTCGCTCACGAGAGAACGAAAGGATCGCAGGATAGAAAATGGAATGAGAAAAACGTAGTTCCGTTTAACGTGCATAATTTATTTACATCTGCATTTTATTTCCTTTTAATTTTGCGTCGTCGCTCTAATATCTCTTAACTTTGTTGCATCGTGACTATTAGTTATTTTGTAAATGAAAAAGGATGCATCTGTTCACGAATTATCGAGGAATCATGAATTTTTACATTTTATAAGGAAAAAGGCGTTGAAACCATCGTTCTGATACTAACCAGAACAATTTTCTAACCAGGGTCACTTGTCAGTTAAAAAGAACTCATATTGACATCTGATGTCATTAAAATCTATCGTAATTCAAAATATTTCATAAAAACTCTGTGTCTTTAGTGAGAATCATTTGAAATTTTTTAAATTGTAAGTCGTCATTACGATTTCTAGGATAATGAGACTTTTAATTGAGACTCGTTAAATTCAAAGCATGTCAAGCGAATCAAAAGGGAAAGATAACTTATAGCTGTATTTGCTCATATTCATGTGATAACCGACGGAAACCGGAAACGGAGGTTTATACAGCGTCTCTGTTTTGCATAAAAACATAATTAACATTTAATGCTTCAATTATATTAATGACAAGCAATATTGCATACTAGGTATCCAATTTTTCATTGATAATAATAGTTTCTATACATTTTACGGATTATCTAGAAATTTTCGTTTCGATGGTCCCCTCGTATGTACTGTCCAAATTTTGATTCCACTTTCGGTTACACATAGTTTCTTAGTTCTTCTTGCTTTGTTGTATATTATTGATTGAACTACTTCCTAATCATAGCTCTGATCTCGCGAATGGTAACGTAACGATGAGACTAAGTCCTCATTTTTGTTTTACCATCATTTTTGCTCTATGGCTAATTAAAAATCCCCATTATAATCGCATCACATAATTAAGTAATTGCTATGGGAAATGGAATCAGAATTGGATATGGCATTTTTTTTTTTTATATAGAAGAATGCGTTTGGGTATTGATCGACAACAATCAACTGTATTTGGCAAGTCCAATTGTTTTGAGGCGAAGAAACAATTTGGATCTTTCGAGTGAGAGAAATAACTGAACTGTTTGTGATAGTTTCGAGTACACCTCGAGGTCTAGTTGCCTTATTGCACTAATAAATTAATACAGTGGTGGAAAAATGCAAAGTGTACTGTTTGGTATCTATTTTCTAATGAGATTTTATAATATCAGAAAATTAATACAATCTTCGGAATCAGTAGGTGCTGGACGTGAAATAAACAATCGTGACGTGCCTGTTTTCAAGTAAACAAATATTTAAAAAAAAAAAACCCTAATGGATTCTTGTTCTTGAATTTTTCTTTTTTTTTTAAGGTCTCAATTTTATTGTTTTAAAGAAGAACGAGAGACAATGAATGCATAGTGTGAATGTAATTTAAGGAAATGATGAAGAAATGAGATGAAAAATGTGAGGAATCAAAATTATATCAGTGCCATTGGCTGAAGGAAGGTTTGATACATTATTATTCCAATGATGATTGATTGCTACTGTATTATTAAAATTGATTGTATAGACGAATGATGGATGGATAATCATTCTATAAGAATTTAGGGAACAGTCACGCTACGTTCAAAGGCGCCGAATTTAATGACCTAAATATACTTTATTTAAAAATCAATAGTCTGGACAAGAATCGATCCGTTTACTTTCATGTCTTTCAACTGCCAACGCGTAAGATATTTGATGATACACGTGACATGTGGGACGGCTTGATTAATGAACAAACATACGGTTAGAATGAACACGTATTTGTTATTCTCAATTTTTGTATAATTCTCAAAATTCTTACTCACAAGGTCAAAGTTATTTTTTCTCTTATCCTAGGATGATTGTAAAACAATAGAGCATTATGATGTCAAATTATAATAATGTTTATACAATTCGTTAAGGATAACCACTGTAATGTTCATTTAATTCTCATTGTCACTTCATCATTCTTATCTGTTATGAAATTTGAAGCGTAACGTTACGCCCTGACGATGTGGAAGGCAATTATACAAATTTTTGGATTTATAATACAATTTGTAAGGTGTATATAATATTTGAAATATCGAATGAAACAGTTAATTGTGTAGATAGTTATATAATTTTTAGTTCTTCAGAGTAGATACTTTTATTAGTTTAAAAATTTCGTTACTCAACTTTTATATATACCTATGATTATATATCGCAAACTAAGTTTAAACGTAGAATGTGTCTGGTATTTCATGCATTCATCCATATTTATCATTATTCTTACAAGGAAACTGTACGTGCCTCATACTCTTATAGTATATATATATATATATACACACACATATATATATACTAAGCAACTAATAACCACGATGCCTACGTGATGATTTTTAAGTATTAATTTATTTGATACGTGTAATTGCAGTGGCAGCTTATTACAAGAATTATTCTAAATAATTAAACATTTCTTAGTGATAATAACATCCAAATTTATGATCTTATATACTAAAGGAAAATTATTTCAAACAATAAATATTTTAAAAATTGACAATGCATTCGTTGTCCTGAACAATCACTTACAAATTTTTGCCCAATTAAACGGTATGCTATGTAATTACGTAAGATGCTGAGTATAAAAGAACTATTGAAGGATGTACCGGTGATAAATAGGAAAATGAACCGAGCAATAATAAATACCAAAAATATTTATTTACTTAAGCGTACTGACAGTTGAGTTCTAATGGAATGAGGAATCTACCGAAACCATCATCATTGTTTTTATAATGTTTCCATGTTAGAATCAGCAAATGATTCGTAAAATACAACAAACATTTTTATCCGTCAAGCTATAGATGACATAAATTATTATAGTAATATTTTATTTTAATATTAAGAAAATATCGTTTTTCCAATTTCATAAAGAGATTTAGACGATGGAGAGAGATCACAAGTCTTACAGATACTGTGCAGGAAAAATTTGTTGGAATATTGATGATCGTTATATTAAAAGGATATTGCGTGCCTTTGAATAGTATCATCCCAGGAACACGATATCAATTCATCCTTAATCCACGCTAAACCACGTACAAAGTCTTTGTGGGTATTATCTTCGTAAATCAAAGAAATCTCATTGCTTGTATTAAATATTTTAACCACACTGTCATCGGAACAAGCAGCCAGTAGATTTGTTCTACATCAAAGAATATGAAATCAGTTAGTGCTCTCAGAAATTTTTTTTTGGGTAGCAGCAAATTATTTAATGACATACCTCTTTGGATGGAAACAAAGTTTACGTATTTCTTTAGAAAATACTATAGATTCACACAGTGGAGAGTCATTCTGATTTCGCACATCAACTATGGAAATACTCCCATCCTGAGCTCCGATAGCAAGAATATTCTCATCCAATGGATTCCATGCTACTGCTGATCCACCACAATCATTCTTTCTTAATATCCCTTCAAAGTATCAAAATATATTAATGACCCTTCTGCAAACACAATTTTTTGTTAGAAATTTATTACAAACTTTTTGCAGGTTTTCCTTGTCTTATATCCCACACTAGTATGTCCTGATCGAGTGACGTTGATGCAAACATAGAATCATTCGTAGGATGTGCATCTACGCTGGTGACTATATCTACATGAGCAGGATTGTAAGAGTGTACTGCTAACAATACCTCGACATCCCATACTTTAATGCTGAAAGAATAATTAAATTATACAATAAAACTCTTATTTACAATTCCTGACTACAAAAGGTAGAAATATTTACCAATAATCCAAGCCAGCTGTCACAATCTGTTTACTGTTCTTAAACGTCGACAAGGATGTGATTGAATCATCGTGTTGACAAGCATATCCCAAATAGTAAATACCTCTCTTTGATTCATCCTCTGCAACATTTACTTTAAGAATTTTAATAACTCCACTGTCTTCACCAACTACAAATTTATCACGTTCTCCCAAAAAAGCACCAGTGGTAATTCCACTTTCTGCTCCAGAAGTAATTGTCGCTTTGGTTCTATTAAAATCTGATACATCTTCATAATACCACACGTTACCACGCCAGAAACGACTAGTCATACAAGTAGCACCTACTATTGCAGTTTCATCTAAAAAATATCAATTCTATCATCATCAGTCTTTTCTAAACATCCCAACAATGTGTACAAGAATCATTAAAAATTTTACCATTATAGACAGCAATGAATTCTATTTGTGGATCAATTACAGGAGACAGCTCACTTTCTGCAATATTCCTATAAAACTCTGCATTTAAATTAGGATCCACCAAATGCGATTTAGTAATTGGCTTATATTCTTCTTCGAGCATTTTGGAGAAGGTTAATAAAAAAATATAACAACCGGTATCTTTCTTCAGAGAAACGACGCTGTCTCACACGTGCCTACACGTGTTTACAAAACTCACTAGCTTATTGGCTCACAAAGAACTACTACGGCATACCATTCGTACCTTTGAATTTGGATACAATGAGAACCGAAATTATATCTAAAACTGTACAAAATCCCAATATCATCAAATAAGTATCAGTCCCGTATATAATAATAGTTGCAATACGTTTCACACTCTTTAAAAGTACTGTCAATAAGAAGATGCGGAAGCCAGAACTAATTCTAGAGCTTCGGAATTTTGAGATTTTTAAAATTCACCTCAAATACACGAATTAAGAACTCAATGGCCGCAGTGTCTCGCATTAAAGTGTAAGCATGGAAAAGGACCTGAAGTTCAACCAGATCTCAAGTATTGTCTTAGCTCTTAATTCCAAGGCATATCTGAAACATCTACAAGAATTCTGATAATGCATTTTAGATCCCGCGCGGCTGGTGAACAGTAGAAGAAACGACCAAGGCGCTACGGTTTCTGTAGCCGTCGTATTCGGTCGTAGCGGATATGATCAGCGTGGTAACGTCGTCGTGACGTAACGCAAAACTTGTAATAATTTCCGTCATGACGCATGCGTCTTTCATGCGAGCTGCAAATCAGAATTAGTCCAACGGAATCCCAGAAAGTGGAAGTGAGAGCACGGTGGTACTGTAAAGCAAATCATTCAAGTGTCGAATAACCTGTCAAGTCAGCTAAACGTCACGATCAGCTCGACTCTGAGAGGAGGAAGTTTTCGTTGAATCGCGACAGTTTGGTGACAAGCAGAATGTCGAAGCCCCAACAGGTTTTGCAGATCGAGCCGAAGAGCGAGCTGAAGTTTACGGGTACGCTTAAATCGAATCGTTGTCTCACCTTTTAATTCGTTTTCAAGTTTTATTTCGTGGCTCGAGCTCTGACATTTTGCTCTATTGAATCTTTTGGATGAGCCCACGTTTCTTACCACGCGACAATAGCCGCTTGCTTTTTCCTATGCATTTTCCTCACTTGGGTATGACATACGGATGTCCATACAAAATCGAATATCCGTAGAGTAGGCTTGACATTTTCTTATACTTTCTTAATGAATTTTAATACGGAAGTTAAGGATCTATTGTGATAGTCCTTTATTGCTGTCAAAAGATACGTAT
Source organism: Calameuta pallipes (assembly GCA_030142375.1). Lineage (NCBI taxonomy): Eukaryota > Metazoa > Arthropoda > Insecta > Hymenoptera > Cephidae > Calameuta > Calameuta pallipes. The sequence goes on along the minus strand of JARQSW010000384.1, from coordinate 273,781 downwards.
ACGGCCTAATTGTAGCTGAAGCTACTGCTGCTTCTGCTGCTGCTGTTGTTGGTATTCAACCTGACTGGCTGACTCCTTAGTTTCTTTCCTTGTCCCCACTCTTTACTGATTCGCGCATCTTTCTCTTTGATTTACAAACAGCCTGTAGCTGGGATGGACTTTGTCTTTTAATATATTTTTTTAGTTAGGTGTAATGAATATTTCATCATTCTTCGTTGCATAGTGTTATGATAGTTTTATAACGATTTTGTTAGCATGAAAGAATATTGTCTGGAATGTGCACTCTCTTCGATAGAATGATATACTAATATTTAAACATTTTCTTATTGCAATTACAGGAGATTTTCATGTTTTTTATGTGAACCTTAAGAAACTTGTAACGATTAGATCCCCTTCTTACTTTATTTAAAAAAGTAAACTTTTATTTTTACAAACCCTGTATAGGTATGATCACAGTTATATCTTTATATTGTATTGATTCAGACAAGTGTCATAAATAAATTTGTGCAATTTTCCATTTTTATTATAGGCTATATGATATATGGGACTCCAAAAACCAATGTTTTATATTATTACACAATGTATATGCAAATAAAAATAATGAATGAAGCCATTTACAACGATAATGAAAAGTTAAAATGAAGAATCCTTTTTTTGTATAATTTATTGTCTAATATTTGAATTTTTGATTTTATCCATCAGTTAGACAGCTATCCAGTTAATCTATTAATAATACTTGCAGTTTCATCTTGAAATCATATCACCACTAGTCTAGTATCTTATTTTAAATCTATCTAACAAGGCTGCAGCGACAGTTATATTAGAATTTGCAGATGTTTAATTTCTTATAACTATTCAAACTATCTATATTAATGCTTTATTCAATTTCTTTCTCTCGTAATAGGACCCTTTATAGGAATTCCAGTCACAGCCTACATGAAGTTGACCAATCCAACGGACCACAAAGTATATTTTAAAATAAAGACAACTGCTCCAAAGAGGTATTGCGTACGACCCAACTCTGGATCTTTAAAACCCAAGCAGACGATTAATGTAGCTGGTACGTACAAACTGATATAAATACCACTCTGTTTAATCCAGAGAAAAAATGTTAAATTCATGTAACTCATCAATCGTACCATTACCTCAGATACATCTGATATTGTGTATTTCCTCTGCAATATGTAGCCGGCATTTTTGCAGACTAAACAACTACCTTTTCCTCAAGAAATATGTCTATGCACACGAAAAAAACGTATACAAACTATCATTTCTTCTTTAGTCTCTTTTCCAAAATATTTATTTGGCAAACTAACCATCATACACTCACTGATCATTACATTGACGAATTACACAAAGAAATTAATTAATTTTATTGAAACATCCTTTTTTATCAAAAATAAATTCATAGGCCCAAGATAACTAATATTCCTACAACAACGATCACATTCTTACAATTAACGTACAACATCCTAATGATGAAATGACCAAATGAAATGATTACTTTTTAACTATTTTCTGAAGCCGCAACGTAATGTATGGCTGCTAAGCGTTCTTCCGCAGTGCCCACCGTAGATTTTCCAGACACGTTATACAGAGAGTTTATAATAGATCTTACATAACTATAGATCCACTGACCCTGATCTTGCCCCTGCCATTTTTATAATATTAAAATGACGCCATGTAATCATCTATAATATAAAACACGTTTGAATACGGGGGAGGAAAGACATATTAAGAAATTCAAATTGGGATGCGCTACTTTTAAAGAAGCTCGAGCGTCATGTGATATATTAAATGTTACCGAAAGTTACGCAATAACTTGGCAACATACCATTACACAAATTACACTTTTATAATTATTCTTCACTATCGACTGACATATACATATTATATATGCATATGCACAAATAAAAATGACAATGACGTTCTTTAACTGATAAATCAGCGTTCGTGTAAAAATATCTCAAAGCTACTGCCGTCCTTTTTCAAGTAACAATAATATCACGTTATTAAATCTTATCGCACACATAAATACATATATATTTAAATATTTAAAAAACAGCCGATAAGAACTCAAGCGAAAAAGCACTCCATTACCCCATAAACAACATCCATTTGTTCACGTATTCATTATGGCCACAATTTAGGATAATAATTTTTTAATTGAAAAATGTTTAAGTAATTTCAATAATATGTGTTCATGCGTATATATATATGTATATATGTATATATATATAATTACAGTAACCCTACAATCGCACGACTTTGATCCGGCGGAGAAGAAGAAACACAAGTTTATGGTCCAGACTTTGCTAGCTCCAGCAGACGACACTGACCAATACTTCCTGAATGACAACGTGGTATGTGAATAGATGACTGCTATACCGTATAAAGAATTGATTCTATAGACTTTAATGTTTCCTACGACAGAAGCTTATAACTGTCAATTAATGTCAATTGCACTAGAAGCGTGAAAAAGAGCTGATAGTCGGCCGTTTTCAAAAATCCCAATACGTGGCACCTCTTGCCGTATGAAACTTATGATTAGAGCGACGTCGGCCACTACCTGCGACGTCCGTGCTACGTATTTAATCTGTTACGCTTCGCAGTGGAAGGGGGTAAACCCGGAGCAATTGATGGATTCGAAACTGAAATGCGTATTTGAAACTCCAACGAGCAGTGAGCCGGCAGATAAACAAGCCGCAAGTACAACTGGGGCTAAGTTGGGCACGAGTGCCACTAATGGCAAAGACGACAAGTGCGTTGGCGATTGGGCTGGGGCTTCCACAAAGGTAAGCCAATATCAGGGACACACACACAGTGTTCTTCGCACAGTGTCATAGCACGTGTCATGGGTCAATTTAATTAATATTTCATGATGTAGCCCGCCAAGGTCGAAGATGAGCTAGCAAGAGCGGCGCAGGAGGTCACTCTGCTTAGGGCAGACGAGAGCTGCCTGAGGCAGGAGAACCTTCAGCTCAGGGTGAGTAAACAGGAAGAGTTTGTATATGTTAGAATTGTGATAAATCGAGAAGCATAAAGACTCTGTGAACTAAATGAATCAAAGTATCTACTGATACTGTTATTCGATTAGATTTCTGGTAGATGGAAGTAAATTTAGGTCTTGCGGATCCTTTTTGGAAGAAAGGTATAAAGTAACACGATGCATTTTTGATAACAGGAAGAGCTGCTGAAATTGCGGAATACAGTAATGGGCACAGCGTCGGTCACGAGTGGGAATATGGCGGCAATCCCTGGTACGACCTCGCACACTGGCAGCCTGCTGAACATGACTACTACGAGTGTACTTATCGCCATTGCCATGGTGGTAGTTGGTTATCTGCTGGGCAAATTGATCTGAGCTGCCCATGCCTTATCATACACCTCAGCGCACCTCCCTATCCAATTTTTCTTAGTCTACCCCTCCTGCCGGATAGCGCCATTACTAATAAGAAGCGCAGAAAACTACTTGAATCGTCCCCTTTACTCGATTATTCATAATAAATATTATCAACTTCTACGGTAGTGGTCTTGCATTGATTAAGTCGTGTTCGCTGGGGCAGTGTGCTTTAAAGTGCGGGAGATCGAGTTTAAATCCTTTTTTAAGAATCATTTCCCGAATTGCAATCCTGGTCGTCGCGTTTTACTTGGCCTAAGGGAATCTCGTTTTTATCATTGACAGGGAAGTCACTGCGAGAATCGTGGCCGCCGCATAGCAATAAAGCTCGAACTAACGGAGCAAAAAGAATTGAGAAGGACGCAGACTTACATTAAAAAAAGAGAGAACAAAAGAATATAGCCAAGTCAGTGGAAAAATGACAAACGATAATTCGCCACTTCTTGACTTTGTACGTCCATAATGGCTGACAAAATTTCTTCTTATCCTCACTCTTGTACGCGTCCCTATTTTTTCTTACTAACGGATTTCTCGCCCTTGCCAATGTATCAGCTGCCTCTGTGTCTGTGAAACCATGTCGCCACTAAATAAGTAAATTATCGAATATCAATAAAAATTGATCTTTCATTTGAAACTATGTCGATCGCACGACGATCGACGGCGTTCACTATCGAGCATTGGTCTTTTCATATGTCGACTTTGATTTTGTCACCGCACCTACAACAAAAAGAGCTCATCACTTTTAACATCTGTCCGGCAGTTTAGGCTGTTTGTAGCAATTGCTCGCTAATTGTTTATATATTTTTCTTTACTTACTTCTAATTGTAACAATGTATTATAATCCTCGTAACACTTGTCGACGTCAACGCCACATCGGTATCTCATCCAAATGTTAAACATAGATAAAAGATGAATGCTCGATGGCGTGCGTGTTTGCATGTAGAAAGTGTCGAGTTTTTAAGTAATAAGAACCTACAGTGATAATTCAAGGAGTTCAAAGGGAGTTGGGTGGGATAGTGACAGGGTGGAAAGGTGGGTGGTAGGATGATGATAGCTGAAACCAGTAGTGGTGCGTAACCTGGTGATCGGTACGCCGGATATAATCCTCTGGCGATGACGCACTATCCAGAAGTTGACGCATTGAATTTACCAACGCTTCAGTGTACTTTTTATTTATTTATGTTTGTCTTACAAAAATTAAATCGAAATAAAGGTATCTCGAATATCGTAAAACGGCGGAAGTCCTGTACCTCTATACTTGAATGGATTATACCTTATTGTTATAAGAGACTTTTTTAATTTACCTATGTCGAAGTGGTGCATGGTCTCCATTCATATTGTTTTGGGCATACTGTTGCTCTCTCCTTTTTTTCTGATTTATTCGTTTCATTCTCATTCTCCTATTAAATAGAAAGTGAAATCTAAAAAACGTACTCCTGTAACAGAGCTGTAAACTTTACGGGCGAACTTGCATGCGGCACGTAATACTATTGCGTATGTCTGTGCCTTAGAAATAGGCGCTGCAATGATTCACATGCGAAATGCGCGTATGGTTTATCGTTATTTATATTTGTTTCCTCGAAATTCTCGGGACTTTCCTTCATGCTGATTTTGGTGTTGCGCCACAAGATGCCGGAAGTACATCCTGATAATATGCTTAACTGAATGATCGTGTTTCTCGTGAATTTTAAAGATCGTGAAGAAAGAATGAAAAAAATTATATAAGAGTCGCACTCATGTTTATTTATGAATTTAATTATGCTGATGTCTCTCTTTCTCTCTCTGCGTTCGTTACTCTCTGAAAACAAAGGAGACGTTATCATTGCAAATCTATTTATAAATGCTCGCTGATTCTCCGTTCGATCATTGTCAATCGAATTTTAATTCTCTGGAAGCCATTACTTTGTAATATATATTTTTCGAAACTGCGAATCCACTGATAAAACATTAGCCTCTTCATGCCTAAGGTACAGATTGTAAGATACAGAAAATAAAACGACTTAATACGTTACGTGTGTGGGATTGCTGGTGAGTGGAATCGACACGAGACCGTTCGATAAACTCAGAAGATCGTAATAAGAGAGACGGAAATAAATTATGAAGATAAAAGGAATAAGAGAAAAGAAGAAAAAATGTGTGGAAGAATTTTATATCTAATCGATAAGTACAAAGCATATCGGATCGAAGTCGAGGACATGGCGTTCCACGCGAGAATATATAATCACGATTAAAGATTCCCGTATGGCAAATTCTCGTGGAATTTCGAGCACTGGAAGAATTCGCATACGATTTTATGCTTGCGCAATTCAAAGTGATCCGGTTAATAACGACACTGACTTCATTATTAAGGAATAAGAATTTCATGGTAACCGTAAATATATAATGCAAGCGCGATAACATTCTGCTGGAAACAGTGATCGATGCTCAGAACGGATTTTGCGTCGATCAATGTCGTCTGCCTATCCCTTGGCGTGGGTAAACTAGGACGCCATAAATGCGAAATGTAATTAATTAAACGGTTTTACTAATCACGACAGGCCAATATCTGAACGCTATCAAAGATATTCGCAGAGATATCATTGGTTTAGCTTCTCCTCTACGTACTGATGCACCACGGAAGTCAAAAAGAAATCAATTGCTATCGATTGTTCCTTTTTCTTGTACGAATTGCTAGCTGCCATGTGTCAAGAAAATAAATAGATGCAACGAAATAACATGTTCAGTAGTTTGTACACCGGGTGACGGATTAACAGTGTGAATTGTGAATTATGAAAGACAAAAATGGAAGTGATCTTGGACAATGAGTGGAAGGTTAAGAAACGGATTGGCCATGTGTCAAATTCAGAAGTGTTACTGGAAAAGGGAAAAGGAAGCAAAGAATCTGGTTAGTGAACGTAAACGATGAGAATAATTTAGTGCAACATTATGGAAATTCCCTTTAACCGAGTATGCACAGTTGATAAATCAATTCGATAAATTTATTACCATACGAATTATCGATCTATGTCGCTAATGTTACTACCTTAAGACGATGTGTCTCTTTCCTATAAGCGTGTATTATAATAATGTGTCACAGCGACGGGCCATCGACATTATCATTGCTAGCTCTCTGTTCTACACGTAATGTGGTCTTGAAAGAAAAATGCTGTGATTTATTAATTCGTTTAGGAATAATAATAATGGTATATGCAGTTGAGAGAATCGACGAAGGATATGTAGAGTGGCTATCTAGCAGTCTTCAATATCATGGAGCTTCTGAACATCGCGTGAACTGTACGTAAATAAATCACATTGGTCCATTGTACTAGGAATGGAATGGACAAGTTTTTGCCAAAATTTGTACCTCGTAAAATATTGGTTAAAAAAAATAGAGAATTTTGGTATTTCCCTTTTTTTTTCACAATATAAATTCACAAGTTTAAATTTCCTTAATTTTTATTGCAATAATTATTTCTATCGGTGCCGATGTATTGTACTATTTATATCTAGTCAGCAAACCAACATCCAAGACTGGGACAATTGAGTGATTTCGTAATATAAAACTAGTCCCTTTCTGTAGAAAAAAAAAAAACAAAGATAATAAGAGAAAGATATTACATTTTCTTGCCATAGCTTGCCCATTCATAGAATTATGTATTATTACGAATAAACTTGATAAGTTTAGTGGATTCGTATTTAAGTTATTGACTATCATGAATCACGGGACACTACCGATTAACTTGATATGATAATTACATTAAAGAGAAAGATACGTCGATTGTTATATACTACATTCTCATGGCGCCATGCACCGAGCGAGTTAAATCATTGAGAGAAAAACAGGAAAACATTAGGCAGTCGTCCTTTTTTCTTTTTATAATTTCTCGAATGAAGATTAATGCTGATTTATTGTATAATCCAAAAGAATTGATCATGTTCTTATTAAGATATATATATAGGTATATTAAGGGCGCGGATGTCATTCTATAACGAGGATCTTTTAATCGCCGTTTAATTCGATACGATTAAAAGGAAAGAGAAGAGAAATGTCTGTAATTCATTATCGAGCCATTTTAATTTTTAATCTTAACCGATTTGATTAACTGATTATACTAAAGAGTACCGAGGCACTCGGTGCCATTATCGTTTTATTGTGGCATTTATTTATACTGTAATTCATGTTGTTACATAATATAATGTAAGCAAAGTAATAAATGTGTTTAATGGCGACTTTTTGCTTACACTTTGTTTGCTTAATTATCCAATAGCAGGGATGTCAATCTAAAACAGTAGATACTTATTAGTATCTTTTCATTATCCGTCATGCTTAGTATAAACATATCGGAAGTTATTAGTATCTATTAAATATTAATTATACATTGAATTTTCAACTAAACAGATAGATTTAATTTCAATGGTGGCCCAGTAGTAGCCGGACGTTGACGTACGCCAAAGACTCTGCAGTCTTCGACTGATTTTCAGCTTCGTTTGAGGATAAAAGAGGAAGAGGTTGAAATAACATCTAGAGCTCAACGGTTTCGTGTCCCCTAGAAAAACTTTCTCAGCATATTACCAAATAATTCAATTTCGAAATGTTGCAAAAGCCATAACGCTCTCTACCCGGATCTTCGTTCTCATACTCGACATCACTAAGCCAAAACGATCTTGAGAATTTCCGGTAACCCGTACAACGTGGTATCCCACGTCCCAGATTTAACGGGCGTCTTCCTCAAAAGCCCTTTGGGGTTGTGACGGGGGAGACGATGTAAAGAGAAGCGACTGATTCTGCTTTTGGAGAAAAAGAGAAATAAATAGTAAAGTCAAGCGACATGAAAATGGCAGTTTAGGATGGATAAAAAAGTATATTACGACCATTCGACGTATCCGGTTGCAAGCGTGCAAGAGAAGTTCAATACTAGGTCAACATCAGGTCGGCCCTCTACGTATATGTTCAGCATCATCAGGTATATACATATGTATGTATATATTCTATATAATGTCGCTGGTCACTTTCCGCAGCGCAGGAAGCTTGCGTCGGGTTGGACTAGAAAATGTCAGAGGATAAGACTGGTAAATGCGTCATAGGATCTTTGGGTTCTTTTCCAATAAAAAGAACCAGGATGCGGCTATGACGTAGTAGTTGGTATGCATAGTATGTGTTTTATTATTTAGCTATCTTGCTGTTCCGTGCGGGAGACTGGACACGCTGCGAGGTCTGGCTTCTCTACTTCTCGTGGATGCTCTACCCATTTTTCTTGGTCATCCAAGCGGGGACCTTCCTATCGAGAAGTCTGACTGAAAACTGAACTAACCGAACTCGGGAGGCGATGTTCGCGCCGGAGGAGGTTGTGCGGATAAATTGAAGTTTCCTCGGCGCAGAAGGATCAACGGGAACAAGAGGGACTTGGGGATGCGAGGAGTGGATGCAGAGCAGAGCGGATCAGGGAGGCGGTGGCAGTGGCGGTGGCAGTAGCGGCTGGCTATTGATTTCAAGGGCTTCCTTAGCCCCCCGCGTTACCGCGGAGTGCCCCTCGGCTCCAGGTCACCCCGAAGGGCTCTCGGCACCCGCGACTAACGCACTTGGTATCCTTGCGCTTTTATAAGCGTCCCTAGGAGACTTGTAGTTTACCTAAAACAGAATCAGTAGGTCAATCGATAATTTTTGATATTCATCCTAACAGCAATACAGAGGAAGAAGACGAAATTCTCTAGATGCGTATAGAACACCCTTAGCAACAGACTGGTCTAAACCCACCCACTAGGTCTGATTTTAAATAAACAAATCCTCCCCGGAACTTATCGTTATAGGTATGCATAATCGGGCGAATAAGCCCAAGTTTCTAAACTACCCTTTAAGTATATTAAAATCTAGCAATAGCTCCAGGAAGGATCAAATCATCAAAGGAACCCAGTCTTCCTAAAGGTATTCGATTGAAGTCAGGTTTCAGGAATGGGCGAACTACCAAGGTATGAATATAATCCTAGTGCCCCAAACGACCCAGGAGCAACCTCGTATTTACGGCACTGCGCGAGTCGGCCCGAGCACGGACGGTTCGCGAGGAGGGCCGTCGCTTGCGATACGTCGAGCTGGCTACCCGCGTTGGGGCGTCTCCTGCCTAAAGCATCGTCGATCCGAGGGAGTCAGAGAAAGGGAGAGAAGGAGAGAGTGAGAGAGTGAGTGAGAGAGTACTCTAGGGCGGAAGTGAGATAGTAAAGAGAGCGAGCGAGGGAACGAACGAACGAACGAACGAGGGAGCGACCACCGCCTTGAGCCGCCTCGACCATCCATCCGACCGGCCGCGTTCCTTTTCACCGCCAAAGACGATGTTACAATGTTAGTCGTGACGAGCCAGTGCGAGTTCAGTGATAACGAGCAGATCGGTAGGTGTGCGCGCGAGAAAACGAAAACGGAGATGGTGTCCCCGGATGCGGAGGCTGCCGCTGCCGCTTCAATATCTGCAACCGTTGCTGCTCGTGCTGGTGTTACTGCTGCTGTTACTGCTCTTGCTACTGCCGCTGCCATTGTCATTGATGTTACCAATCTAAAAGTTGCTGCTGGTGGTGCTGCTGAATCTCTCCTCGTGGAAGCTCCTAGACCGACCCTTGCAACAGTTTAACCTTCCGTTCGACGGTGAGTTCAAAATCTGGGCATAGTCCCAGGATGTGTATTGCGTTCAGTCACTATCGAGGAGTACTTTTGGATACTTTATATATGAAAAATATCCATTTGTTAGTTCATCTTAAGATTCAATACTTTCTAGAGTTTCTTAGAGATACTCCCTTTTTTTTTATTCTGATCATCCAAGACACTCCTATGCGTGCTATTCTTATGGTGCATCGTACTTCCTCGAGGTTTATCATTTGGTAATAACAAACTCCTGGTGTTCTTCCTCGTGGTTTTTTGACTCTCACAGGGACGATCCTCCTGACAACCAGACCTAAAGCTGCCGGGCCTAACCTCGGTCAATCGATATCGCAAAATGCGTTGAATTTACTCGAGCCCCGCTAGGCTCCCTTTCGCCATCATCATCGTCATGATGTCCCGAGCTTCTCCTAGACAAATTTCCACCCTTGTTTTCCTCCCTGCGTGAAAAAAGACGCACGACATATCGAGACGGCGTAATTTAGTTCAGCGTCTAACAGTTCCTCTACGTTAACCACGCTAGTTGATGACACCAGAGTCTCAATTTTAACACACGTCCGGATCCTCACACACGCCTCTCTTCGTCTTTACCCCCTTCGCGATATTAATTTACCAGGATCGATATTGCAGAATATTGCGAAATTATCGTTAACGCTAAAGGCCAACACAACGTTAATTAGGCGTCCAACCAAGTTCGCAATTGGGAAAACTCGTTCGATGCAGAGGTCGCAGTGCGCAGTCAAATTTTTCCACTCTGCCACAGTTTCCATCACCTCGACCTCAATAGTAAATTCGCCATTTAAAGTTAACTACGCAATACAATATCGAAACTCAACAAGCAAAATATTCTTATAGTACAGCAGTAATTCGTGCAAGCTCAGTAGAACGTGGTACTAGGACAAACGGCTGCCATGTGAACGCCAACGTTTTCTCAGGTGTGGCCCACAGACGCCCAAAGACCCATTCGATATCTGCAGCCAAGAATGGTGTCAAGTTAGACATGGGACGCTTCTTCGAATACTACAAATTCATAAATAATTTCAATTAAACATTTAAAAGAACTACCTTTCAGATACTCTTCACGTTTATTCATCCTTTAATATACCTGCTTTTAACTATTCTGACTTATCAGAATGTTCAATCTCTTCAAGGTATATACATGAAGCAAAGACGACGGTATCTGTGCCATTTTTTTCCCTCCGCTCAAGGAAACACGATCGAAGAACAGAAACTCGTAAAACCGCTTTAGGAACTCGTTTCCACAGGAAAAACACAAGCTCGCTCGATGTCTCGTGGCACGTACGAGCCTCCCGAGCTATCAGTAAGTACGAGCTATGAGCTATATAAAGTACCCAGGTGTGGCTCGTAACTCTGTCCTGTCTTCTCTAGTTTCGTCCTGTCCCGACCTACGTCAATCAATATTACAGAATCAAGTTTAAATTGCAGCCCCATCAACCGCATTATCGACGTATTATCCTCCGTTGGGAATCTTGCGTTGCGTGTTCCACCCACGGTTATTTCGCAATCCAGAAGGATGATCGACTGACGAATTTTCCATCTACCATCAACCACCATTCTCTTCTGCCTTCAACGCAATACCTACTCCTTTGTCATACTTCTTCCTGCAAATATTTACATACTTCATATATAATCAGACACCCAAATACAATTGACTTATCAGTCATTCTTCCATCCCCTCTGAAGGGTAATCATCAGGAACTTCCTGACCATTTTATATCTTGTTATTGATATCCCTCGGATAGGTTTACTAAAGTGTTACCATTTTCAAGTGTCATCCATCAATAAAGGATTACAGATGCATACTCACCCTCACTTAGCTAAGGCTGAGGTACACTGAACTATGCATATGTACACATACTTGATAATAGTGTCTGGTATATACGTATATATCTAGATAGTGGAATATCGAGCAGTCCATGTAGAGTATACGAGTGCTTTGGATGAAGTGTCTACTTTTCTGGTTAGCTGATTGTAAACACGTACAAAGTGAACCACGATAATCCCTATTGCCCTCTGTCGTAGATTCACTAAGGCTAAGCTCTCCGATTGATAACTAACAATATGTCGGTACAATAGATTGCGTTGAAATCTTTTAAATTGAGCAAGCGTGGAAAATGTTTTATGCAAAGTCATAAAATATCGGGGTGCAACGATATGCATAAAAATAGCAGCTTAACGCGTGTATGATATTCCTATGGTAATTCGCAGGAAGATATTCTGTCGTCGATATATCAGTATTATCTGTTGTGAATTAATACCCTGTTCACGGTACGCTTCGGATATTACCTTTTGTACTAATTTATCATTGACGTTTCATTATTGTTAACCTGTACCTTGTCTCTGAAACGCGATGCAATACCAATACCTTATACGGAAATACGTGGGTTTGGGACAATTTTGAGGTTAACCACTTAACCTGACATTTAGTAGGCGGTCGTGCGCCAAATCGTTAACCAAACGTGAAAAATAATTGTGGATCGCAGATGGGTGAACGTTCGGATGTGATTCATTATCGAGTGGTTAAATAAAATATGGATATGAATATCTACCCTTTTAAATTTTCAGTGCAATAACATTTTTAATATGGCTAATAAATTCTCATTGGTCAACGATTTGTAAGGTTTTTTTTTTTTAACTGATGTAGAATCTTATTTGTTTTATCTTTGTTTTCACTCGTAGCGGCTGTTCGCATTGCGTGCTGACTTTTTTTTTTCGTATTAGCGTGTTACCCTCGTATTTACGAAAATGAGTGACACGTTATTCAAAACGCGATGAATCTCTTTCACCCTGAAGTTATAAAGATCGTTTAATGATTGTTGCACAAATATATATATATATATACATATATATGCATAAAGCCCTGCTAAGGCTTTGACATGAAAACTTCGTGCTACGACGTTAATGGCGAGAAGTGTTTAAAAATATTGTTGAAACTCAAATTGAAAAGAATGTTAATACCCGTAGTCTTTTGTATAAAATATTGCATAAAAATTCTTTTGATAATTGAGAATAATCGCGTTTGTTTAAATCTCAAGTGCGCCATTTAAACTGTAATATACGATGCCATTGAAGACATTTCATTTTATACATTTATAACTACAGTTTGCCGACACAAAGGGCTATTTCTATGGCGGTTGATTGTTACGCCTATTACCGTTATTGTTATTACTATTTGTGTCCTCTCTATGAATCTTCCTAAGGCATCGCTCCTTCAATTGCCTTTGACCCTTGTCTCTCCCAACTCCCCTATTCATTCTTACAAAACAAGTTTTCCTCCTTTCTTCGTAGATTCCTTCCTTGATAAAGGCTCTCAGAAACGCGCGGATTTGAAAATAATAACTTGCGAAATCAATAGGATTCTAATTGAAAAGTCAACACAAGTCTTCGACTTGCATTGGCCGAGATACTTTTTCTATACTCGTACGAATATGAATTTTCAATAATCTGCGCAGACAATTGGTTTAACACTTTAGTGTCTATTTAAAAAAGAATACCATACAAGAAAGCAGGCTATAAGAGATCTTTTGAAAGCGACAAAATTGTGTTGGAAATTTTGCGAAATTACTCATTCAAATTTACCGCCAAGAGGAATCGCGGAATTCACTTGCTTTATAATGCATTATACTGATTATACTAGATTCGTTTTATTCCCCTGGCAACGTTTACCTTTAGCGATTAATAATTCATTTCGTTAATCCATAAGCGAATCGCATTAAGACCACGGCTTGAATCGCTCAGTGAGTATCGAGTTTCTTATGCAATTTCGAAATATTACTGCTACGACCTTTTTTTTATTTTATCAATTGTCTATATCGTCGACGGAAAAAAAATATAAAAGCCGTAGCGATCATTTCCTATGCAACGTAGTTCTTATTAATAGTGAGACGTTATTGCGCAGATTGCACCGCCGCGTCATTTTCATCCTATTGGCGTACGAAAGATATTCCTTAGAAACATTGAAAACTGGCCTTGATCCAAGTTATCTCTTAAGAAATATACGACACGCATTATGCGTACAATACATCGTCGTTTCCCCAGGACATAAACCGTAGATATCTCCTGGTAAGGGCATCAATAGTGAACGTCCAGCTACAGTACTGTTCTCATTTTCGTTATTATTAAAAAGTAAAAGGCAGCGGCCTTAAGCGTTATTCTCAAAAGGCAATAACACAAGACTCAATATCCTAGTGATGACTGGTAGAGATTTTGTAAGAGGCAATATGTATGAATGTGCATAAAAAATAAAATTACACGACCTAATACTCCCTTTTTCACTATACCACACTACACTGTAAATTGTCGTAAAGTCCATTCGCAAGACCGTCTAATATCACGCTGCAGTAACTCGTAATGATTTCTTATTTTTTTACTTATGTCATTTCCAGCGGTAAAGCACGCGCTCGTATAAGCTAGGATTTCGCAGGGCGATTCAAGTCTCCGCAATGCAGAAATTCGTAGCGAAGTTACCTGCTTGCAGAACCCGTACGAAACTTTGGAGATTCGTATAGCAAAGCGCGTCATACCCTATGCGCTAGTATGTACGTGGGTTACCTCGCAAGACCCATGCTTTTGAATTAGCAATTCAATGTCGTGCAGTATGTATACTCAGACTGTACAGTAGGTAACGACCTGACTTCTCGGCCTGAGACTTATTTATCGCACGCCCGGTTCGCAATCGGCTTAGCTAGACAGTGGTGAGCTTGCGTAACTTTCCAAGACGGATGCACAAGACCATGAACGGCGATGAAAAGTTGATGCACTGCAGATATGATGTCGAATGAGAATTCCTTGTAATTCTTAAAATATCACGGTGGCTGTAGAAAGATTCGCTGGAGGTTATTGCGAGGAAACTGTTGTCGTGGGGTCGATAGGCTCTTTCCTTTTACATCCTTCCACCTGGTTCAAGTGTAAGTGCATAGTCTGCAATGTTGAGTTGGTCGAAATTGCCCGTGGTAAACAGAGGTATCCTTTAAAGGGTTTTCATGACCATATCGCGGAAACCGAGCTACGAGAGAGGCCAGAAATATTTGTCTTTTGGAACACATCTGGCAATAGGGATGATACCGGGGAATCCCCGCGACCCATTTTCCAACGTGCCACGAAACGAGTTGCAAATCAGTTGCTCTTGACATTAATACCGGTGAGGAAAGGGAAATGAAAAATAAAAAAATAAAGAAGAGAGATAGAAGAAAAAAAATGCTCAACCGAGGTCGCTGTAGAAAATAGGAGCGGCCAAATCTAGGTTGCGCACCTGTTACCTATCGTAACGAGTTAATAACGAAGGTGTTATTTGGCCTGAGAGACTTTTGCGAGACAAAGTCGTAGAAACAGCGAGAAAGTAAAAGAGAAAATAAGGGAGGATACTGGCTCCAAGAACAAAAGATAAAAGATAAGAGAGAATCTCTCGCAGCCGACACTTTTCGCCATCGTGCTCGTTTCCATCCTTTTTCTAACTCAGAAAACTTTCAATATTGTTCTCGATTCACGTTGACTGCCAGTCGAAGCTGAACGTAATGGCGTCCTAGGAATATTCAGGCTAGGTGATATCGGTGAAACCATTTAGAAATCGATCGATCAGCTGTTGACTGATGTGGTTACTTTGGTAACACCAATTAAATAGTTCTTACCAGCTTCGTCCAATTATTATTCATTGTTCGGTTCAGTTCCAGTGGAGAAGTTCATGTCCGAAGTTGGAATAATTTGTTAGGAGTGTTCATTAACAGGCTGTTTCTTACGATCTTGCATTTCACGTTGAGTGCAGTACGTAATCTCCTGCATGTCAGAGAATCCCAGAGCACGTAGAGTCCTGCTGCGACAGCAGAATTGAGAGGAAAATCTCGGGACAATTTTCATAAACTGAAACGACCTCGAGTAGTAATTACATGTTCAAGTTCTAACCGAGAATAACTAATTAAACTCAAAAGAGCCGAGGTTATTTTATGCATTACACTAATAAACTATCTTTACTAACTTCTGCGTTATTGATAATACGATTAAACCAGTTTCCTGACCGATTAATACATAATACAATTTTACCTCAAGGCAAATCAACAATTGTTACGTTATGATACACCAAGGCAACCGTGAATCTATACGTACTCAATTTGATTTTAGATCAAACTCTACGTGTAATAATATATATATATATATACACACATATTATGTAGATGGCGGGTATGATAATACCTGTCAGTGACTTTAATCAGCAGGATATTTACTATAGATATCCTATAGTTATATCTAAGAAATGCAGAATCGTAAGATCATCCTCGATCCAATCACGTAACCAAGTCCCTTTGTACTTCCACGTCAATTATCTCAATTATATGGTAATTGAGTAATATCGCCACGTTGATTAACATAGACGCAGGCGTATACCACATACATATATATTAGATATCTCCGTCAGATTGCAATCCGATTAGCGGTACCAGGAATTCAGTTTCATTATACTTTAACAACATTTACGCAAGAGTAACTCAGCTTCCTCGTCTACGCTCCATGAACTTGGCAAACATCCTGAAACGAATATATATATTTATATATATATATACATACATATCCAGAAGATAGGTTAACCATAAGATTCCCAAGAGTGTTATGTAGGAAGACGATTATCAATCTCAGAAACCCTTACGTAAAGTCGAGAGCTCGTAGAAGCGAGCTGAGCAACGAATAGCAGCAGCAGCACAGTCGATATTCGTCTGACCGAAGAGCACTCCAGGTCCTGTAGTAGATATTCGTAGCAGTGGAGGACGTCAATATCGTAATACAATCGTAAAGCCGTGTAAAGGAGTACCGATTACATCACACCAGAGAGGAAGAAAAAGATGTATTCTAATTTTGCTGAGAAAATAAAAAAGATAAAGAAGACTAGGTAAAAAGAAAAGATAAAAGAACAAACCTTTGAATTCATCGAGATTTTAGCAAGTAGACGAGTTCTCAGCACGCAATTCGATCGTCCATCTCTCTCCTATCGGTTGTCATTGTGTAACATTCTTAGCTATAGGTCACACGATCGTTTTCAAGTACTTCAGGGTAATGGGTTATCGCCCGTAGCTACATACAGCCCAGGATATCCTTCCCATTGTACATGCTAGTACATATCAGCCTCTATGTACTATATATTATAGATACTATAGCAAAAAAGAAGATGAGAAAGAGAGAAATGATATAGAGGCGTCAAGGAAGGGGCCTTCGTGTTGTGCAAAGAGTGAAAGAGGCGCGAACGACGTAGAGGGGGCTTTGGTAGCTGCGAAAGAATTGAAGTTACGGAAAACATGTCAGTTCTCGAATTGCTGACTCTCGGTACGCACGCTTGATAAGTTCAGTCATTTTCGTACTGTACGCCAAAGCGGAAAGGTTGGCCGACAGACTTGCAGTCTGGCAGGTTATCGTTGAGTCGCTCGATAACTCTTCTACGTGGTATCCCGACAAGGTTACTGTACTCCGGCAGATTCCTGGTTTTCACAATTTGAAAATGGAATTCTGAGTGACTTTTCTGTGCATAAGGTTCGTGCTGTTCTTGTGGATATTCCATGCATTCTGAATACTTTCCTGGAATATGCATGTATAAGTGATATGGATAGTGTTGCAATCACGTTATTGGATACGATACGTACTGTGTAGTGTCTACAAGATATAAGTACGTACGTGGAACGAACCAACCTGGTGGTTACTAATGGAGTATGTATTACTTTGTACTATAGTTTACAGATCCATAGGTGTGTATGTGTGTATATATATACATACACACCTATGGTATATATATATATATATATATATGAATGTATTGGCAATATATCAATGAGTGGCAGGGATGTGCAATATTGGTCGTACAGTCCTAGTAGTTTCACTTGCTGTATCGGTGAATACCAGTTGTTTATTTGCTTTGGACAGTACTCGCCCAAAGTTGCACTCTCTAGTGCACCAGGAGGCTGAATGGCTCTATACATTTTGTGGTTCAAAACAATTGCTTTTACTTTGATAGCCCGGAGGACTTACGGCTGTGGTTGGCTGCTAGCATTTCTAGATTTAATTTTGCGGGACAAGTAAAATTATTGGTACTTCATTAGTGATCAGTTTTAATTTAAATGCATGAATACTTAACAATTGCATCTTTGTCCAGTATATGCTTTGGGTATACATTTTTGTATTGTTGGTCAATAGGGGTTTTTATCGTATGGAAAATATTGAACGTTGCTGATATTTACTGTGGAAAACATTTATGACTGATATGCGTATAGATATTTACCAATTTTTTTTTTTTGAATAACACACTGTGGAGATTGCATTTATGTAGTTGTAATGTTAATCATTGCTGGTGAATAGGGATATCGAAAGTGTTGACGAGACGAAACAATTGTTTGCCATGTGTCAGATTTAATACCTTGAAATGCCAAAAAGATTTGACGTGTGATAAAGAGTTTTGGTTTTTACATAAAAGTGATGCAATGATGCATTATAATATTAAACTATAGTTTATTATACTGCCAGACACTATAGTGTCTGGCACGGGACAGACTGGAGACTCGACTATTAAGATAAAGCGTCATACGCACTTTGATGTTTGTATTTTTGCTTAATAAGGTTTTTATCGTGAGAAAAATAATGAACGTTACTGATATTTACAGTGGCAAATTTATGGCTGATATGCATATAGATAATTGTCATATTTTTTTTCTTTTCAATAAGAGACACTAGAAATTGGCATTTATGTAATTGTAATGTTAATCACTGCTGGTGAACAGGGATATCGAGATTGGAGACGAGACGAAACAGTTTTTTGCCGCGTGTCACATTTAATCTCTTGAAATTTTAAAAAAGATTTAACGTGTGATAAAGAGTTTTGGTTTTTAACTAAAATTGATGCAATAATGTATTATAATAATAAACTAGTGTCTGGTACGGGACAGAATGGAGACTCGACTATTAAGATGTTATTGACTTTGATGTTATTGACTACATTTAATAATACTAATCTAAAAACATTGACAAGTCCCAAATATTCCTTACAAGTAGAAATGTCTATTATTTGTTTGTTCCTTTAGATCAGTATCAACTAAACCGGTTTAAGACCGTCGCGTGAATGTAGTAATTTATACGAGCATAATCGTTATTCTGGGCCATATATTTATTATTACGTTATAAAGCCGAACTGTGGATTATTTCACATTTTCTTATCGTTCGCCGGTTTAAATAATACCCAAGGCTTCGGATAAAAAAATTGTCTGTTGTAAACCTCATCTTGTCGCTGACTTATCACCAGGTATGGCTGTCGCTAATTTTTTTTTTACTTTTCTTTTATTTTCGTTATTTCTGTTTTCCTTATTTCTCTCCCTATTGTCTTCCCTCTCTTTCGCAGAACTCGACAATTTTGCAAGTGCTGTGTTGACATTTCGGTTTTGGTAAATTTACTCTTCCGTACATACTATATATAATGTGTTGAGTATACAAACTGCGAAATGTATTTATCCTGAAAATTCTTCGTTTCAAAGGAAACTTCCTCCTTGTGTACGTTGCTATGACACAGTGTACGGATGCGTTTCTTGGTACACCAAGTATGTTTGCGATAACTCCTGATTGAGGAAGAACATAAACGTTGGTTTTGAGTATTGTCATGTTAGTATGTATAATAATTGCAGACAGCTTTTTTGTATACAATAAAAAAAAAAACTAAAAATACCCAAAAGGACCTAACATTCGTATACTATATGTAATCGTTATACTGTCCCCCGTAGTAGTTGTACATGACCTCTTTAGAGCACGTTGGGGAAGATTGTGTAAACTGAAAAAAGAAAGATAAAAAAAAATTACATGAAAATCACCGGTTCTTTTCAACTTGAAAATACATTCTCTGACATCTTAAAAAAAATATTGCAAAGCAAGAGATCAGAAGATACTTGTAAAGCATACTGAAAGTGTTTCATGTATGACTTTATATTTATAACAAATTTAGATTATCTTATCATGAAAGTTATTCCTGGCACATTACAAGCCGACATGGAGACCTGCATCGATACAACAAACTTGTGCTTATTTTAAGCACACGACTTGAGAACTCAAGAAATATTGAATCAATTTCTATACTTGAAGCACAAAACAATGTGTAACAATAAAATCAAATATTTTGTTTTATGACTGTGATATGACATATCTAAGATCTCTTTTATACCTTATCGATTTTACAATGTCAAATATTACCTTGACACGAGATTAACGGCGATTCTTATCCTCTACAGCTTGGTAGTGCTGAGTGGCACGGAGTAAGGAAGAACCGTCAAAACGTAGAGACGCATCCTGGTAAGGTCGCGTTAACGACGACCAGTCTCCATACAGAAGAAGAAATAGAAAATCGTACCAGCGGGGGATCCCTGGTTTCCCTATATGCGTTACGTAACGTAGGAAAACAAGGACCTCTTCATCAATCGATATTCACATCTTCGAGGAGTGAGGAAGGAACGTCGTGAGGTTCTAGAAGTTGTCGCCGGGCACGATGGGTTACATATTATGCAGGGTGAGTTTTCATTTCCGTTTAATAAAATGCATTCGCTAGCGTTTTGCCGCTTCATTGAAATCCTGCGTAGTTACCTCAGTCAAGAACCCAAGCGACCATAGGATAAGAAGTATCTGGAAAGAGCATAATGATTTTTTTTATCTAG
This sequence comes from Calameuta pallipes, assembly GCA_030142375.1. Lineage (NCBI taxonomy): Eukaryota > Metazoa > Arthropoda > Insecta > Hymenoptera > Cephidae > Calameuta > Calameuta pallipes. Next base: position 253,077 of record JARQSW010000384.1, on the reverse strand, counting down.
AGTTTTTATCCGAAGTGCTTAGACCGACTTTATTTACCTTGCTTGTAAAGGCATTAAAAAGTTTTTCATCGGTCTGCACTTTTTCCACCTGTTCCTTTTATCCCTATTTGCTTCGTTCTTTTTCTCCTTACTGATCCTCTTCCTACAATTCTTATAGTTTACTCCGTATACGTTTGTAGTGGTAAAAGCATCAGCGCGCTATTACGACGCTGCTGTTTCGCATTCTCATCCTGTATACATATGGCCGAGTATAAATGACTCGTTTTGTTTTTATCACGTTTACAATCCGCAGCCACTTTCTTCGACGCGAGGTCAAAACGTTACACGTAACTCGCCTATGTGGCAGGATGCGCAAATTTCACGTTTTGAACGAAATTGCATGTTGTACCCTGGATGCATCGCGGACGTGTTCACCACGCCTCTCTATATATTTTCAATATATGTATAGAGGGAAATTCGATACCTTGTTTCACAGAGTGACAGAGTTTTAGAGACATCTGAAAAATTTTTAATTGTTTTCATACAAACAACATACCCTGTTGGTTTATGTTATTTATCCAGGTACAATTTATATAATACTCTATAGTCCATCTGCGCACTGGAGTGAAGAAAGCTCTGGTCCTGGATGTCCTTGCAATTCTTCCATACGACTCATATTGAATATAATTAATTTGATTTTTTCACTGGCTGATCTGTCTGCGAAATTATACGAGTTATAAATGGGTCAAGAACTACGAAAACAAATGCTAATTACGCAGCATGCCTCACCCTGTGTAAATTCAGCATTCTCGGACGGCTTTGAATTATCCCGTATCACTAGCTCTGGCTTCTTTTTGAACCAATGTCATTAAGTAAGTCCAGTATTAATTCGCCGTGTGATAACGTATCTGTTTATTGGACTAGAGGCATCCTTGTTTTTATAGACCGTGACAAGGACTCATTTTATTATATGTTAAATGGACTTGACTCGTGCTTTCTATACTACTGTTAATATATTATGTTGTTATGTATTTCAACGATGCGTGATTCTCATAGGTGCGTCCTTCTTTGTCATTTTACATACGCGTCATCCTGATTACCATTGCGTGCCAGGCAATGTACGCATTTCTATGCAGTTATACACACACGTATAGTACAACACATACGTTACGTCAAGTATAAATTAAATTCGGTAGAAATTCCGATACGTCGAGTCGTTCACGGTATTTACAGTTTACAATTACAGTTTCCTGCAGCAGACAGTCATTCCTTCTTAGCAAGTGAAACATTGCCACTTTGTTTTTAAAAATTGTCAACAAAACAAAGACGCCCATGAAAGGCAGAAACAGTTTCCATCTTGAATTCTTAAACTCGTATCGGCCATTAACCGTAATTTACACCCAGTTGTAATTTCCTGTCTATATTGTTGGCACGCTGATTATAATCTTCTAATCAGACATTGTTATCAGATTTTAAATAATTCGTTAAGTCACGAATCCTCGTGTATCGATTTATTTGTTGATTATAAAATTAGATAATCGACATGCACGAGTAGCGACAAAGCTTTTGATAGCCCATCAAAAGTCTCTTTAAAGTCCAATTTCTTGAGTTAATCCTTTGTTCTCTTTTTTACAATCAACGCACGTCTATTTTTTAAAGAGATTAATATCAGCTATGTTTGACGTACTAGTCGTAGTTGGTGCTATCTTTGCTTGATGAACTCGCATGTAAAAACCATAATGTCTGCGTCGATCCTGTGTTCTGAATTCTTTGCGTCTTTGTCTAGTCGTCCTTTCAAAATTCTCAGACGGGTAATCATGCGTGATGATTTCGTCAGGCCGTCGTCTGGTTTTGCCTGAGAAAAGAAATACTATGTAATCCAAGAAAGTGCTTTTGAACTCAAGATGGTACCAAAACATATACGACAAAGAGCATCCTACAGGATTTTAGTACGTTTGCCATGGCAATGGCGAACGATCTTAAAAATGTCTATGTTCTTGTCTCAAAGTCGGTACAACATGACGTCCAGATATATATCTTTGAAGTGGTATTTTTTTTCCCATTATTGGATAATTACTTCTTGGAACACTTACAAGATAGATGAATAAATTTTTATCAGAATTCAAGACCAGTCTAAAACTCTCATTAAAAATCATTTACACGATAACAACACCACTGTTATCGATAGTGTCCTGCAAGTCTATACTACATTCCTAAAACTGTATTTGCTTATCGCAAGTATTTTTCTCATTAAAAAAAAAAAAAATTGTCCACCCTGTTTAGAGAAACTGCATGTGCATTTCTCTTCCTCAGAGGGGAATATGTATACCACGTAGATATTAATAGTGAGTAAAAGCAGTAAAAGCGCACGTCCATCCATAGCGTTATCAGTGTAACATGAATGTGGCACGAGTAGTAATCACAAAAGCGGTTATCACACCAGATACAATAGAGAATACGTGATGGGACGTTCCCGTGTTCTGGCGCAGCAGAAACGATGGCCGATTCACGCGGCTTCAAACCAATAAGCCAGTTGTGGAGTGCGGCCGTCTCACCGGAACCCGATTCGGAGTGTCTCTACGAGGAAATCGCGGGCCTCTCCGGGGCACAGGAAGCGGACAGTAGAGAGGAGGCTGTCGAAGGAGAGAGGTCGAGGTCGAGGTCAAGAGAGAGAAAAAACTCAGTGAGGAGGTTGACGGAAGTTGGTGCAAGAGGACGCAGAGCAGGAGAGGTCGCTGAGTACGAATCCAGGGTGGAGGAGCAATATGTGGTACGAGGAAGCTACGGGGAGTCCGGATCAGGAGCCGCACTCGACGCGGCTGCCACCTTCAAGCTGACGAGAGGGCGAACTTCTCGCTACCTGCCAACAAGCCATTATCACCACGGTGGCCACGCTCAACATATCAGTGGCAGGCTATCGCGCCACCGTCTCACCCGGGCCTCCTTCAGTAATGAGACGCAGGAAGAAATACAAGAGGACGACGAAGCCACTCTCAGGGAGTTGCTTATAAGGTATGTTAATCTATCTCGAGAAGATCTACACGACGATTACCCGGGGGATCCTGGAGCCTAACGACCGGGACACTCTTTGAACGTCCACGGGATCTAGTTTTCTTCACTATAAACAACCGTACGAGACTCTGTCCAGTATTCTTGTGAGAAACCGAGGGTCTTATGCCGAGTAGAATCACCAGGGTATAAGACCCTTGGTACACATTCGTCTCCATAAATACTCGAGAGTGTCCTCTTTTATTAGGATTTCTCATCCTTAGAGGTACTATACTTTCTTTTCTTACTGATGGACTGAAGACAAATGCTCCCCTGATGCTTATACGTATAGTTTCTATTCATTCGTATATCATACAGGAGCATCCAGTTCGGTTTAACTTTTTTGACGTATGGATCTCGAAAAGCCAGCCCCACTGTGGCCAACTTTGACTCAAACAATCTGAATGCTCCTGTATTAATAATATACATAATACAAGAATGCAATGCAAGGCTTCACGCCTCTTTAACATTTATACATGAATCACACGCTCTAGCCTTATTCTCTACATACCTGACACCTTTTTTGGTCATAACGATATTATATCGGAACACGTGGATTACATTTTTACCGTTACTTGAACTCTTTGGCTGCGGCGCTCGCAGGCTTACCACTTATTGCTCATTCATTTATTCATATCCTTGTAACAGAGTTTCATAGCACAAAAGATATCACTGCTATTCGCAATATCGCAGGCGTTACGTTAAAATATCGAAAGATTATTATTTACATTTAATTAAAACTGACTGATATTACACTTTCACGTGTCATTCTAATATATTATACGATAGCAGTGATCGACTTGTGCCGATACCTTAGCATTGTCACTCATCAAGTCATGCCAATTTTTTTGTCAATTATTTTTGCCGTCCGTTCATTACACACAAAGTGATGGGCCATTCAATATTGCAAGCTCGCTTGTGGACGCGGGCAGCTAGGCAGGGGTGAGTAAGCTGGCGGTGCGTCGCATGGCGATGTACTCTTATACGTGACGAATAGATTCGAAGTCACGTTAAAAATAATACGAGCGAAATAATTCATTTTAATATTTGACTGAACCACGACTGTGTTTCCAAACTAGGTAAAGTTTTACAGAGTGAGATAGAGGCAGGGCGGACAGTGTCGGTGTCCCACCCCACACATACCTTCTACTTTGGTTGGACCACTTGACAACAAGCCCGTGCAATCATTCAGAGTCATTGATTGGATTTGGTGGGTTCCAACATACGTACATATGTTGAGACAAAGACAAAGACAAATAATCAGTGAATCAGACGAAAAACTGAATCAAGAGGAGTGAGTGGGGGAGGCATAGAGGCTACTGTAGTTTCGGAACACAGCCATGGTCTCCCTACCTCCCAGGTACATAACCTACATCATCGCTGCATTAAATAAATAATCCTTTCGATCATACTTTTCATTCATTTATGCTATTCACCATATGTTCACCATATTTTTATTTATACTTATACTCACGTTATTATACTCTCGTATTATTTTATATTATATTTATTATTAATATTATTATTATACTTTCCTCACCACTTATTATCGTTCACCATTTTTTGCTTCGCTGTGCACATACCAGTATTGATCTCTACTTTTGTTTTGCTCTTTCTACTTTTACGTATATACATATATATCTATATATCTTTCTTTCTTTCTTTCTTGTTCTTTAGCGATCTCTGTGAAGCTTTTTGAATCGACTTATCACGCGTTTCCCTAATCGTGTTATTCAGTTACCGTTGTCCAAGTTTCGTCATTCGAATTTTTTCCCAAGATTTTTTATTGAACGCGTCGGTCAACATCGTGTTTTGATACTTGTGGTTTCCTTTGGTAAATGTACTTTGAAAAAAAAGCTTGATTTTTTGTTGAGCTGTACAGAAACTTATTCATTGATATCACTGGTGCCATCGTTCATTCGTTCAACTCTAAATTATCATATTATGTCCTGGCTCTCTCTCTCTGTTTCTCTATCTCGTGATCTTTTCGTGTCGATGATAAAATTAAAGATATCTAAAAAAGAAAAAATTTTTATTTAACATGTGCACAGCTGCAGACTGTCGTAGCATTTCACCTCACACTCACTATACACACATTTTAGACATGCTTTTAGTAGCATTTGTATTTTGTCTGTGTTGTTTTTAATCTACATACAATAATGATAACTATAAGCAAATATTGTCTGTATAAAAATGAAATAATAATGCTGCCGAGCTGTGTCTCGACTCCATATTCCCGATACCGGGTGATTGCTTTTTAAATAATACGCTTTGAGCGTAACATTTTCAAAATGCTCTAATCTCGTCTCTTGGCTGTCACTTAATTGCTTTACGGAGAATCTCAAAGCTCGGCAGTTAAGATTGTCGCGTCAGAGCTAGTTGGTTATCTCTTAGGGTACTAGCTGGTCTTGATCTAGTGTCGATGTGCTCGTTTAATATTATCACGTGGACGTAAAGTTCATGCTACGATATGTGCACAGTCTGCAGAAGCAGGTCAGCGTGATGAGTATGAACTTGAGCGCCAAGCTGGACGAGCTGCAGCGGGGTGACCGCCAGCTGGAAACGACCGTTGCGTTATGTGAGATACGCACTCAACTGCAGGAACTCACCAAGAGTGTAGAGTCTTGCCAGAGCGAGGTCAGCGAGGTCAAGAGAGATATGGTGGCGATCAAGGTACAGTCGGAGTACCTGATATTGCTTATCGCTGTTCCCATCCGAAATCGGTGACCAATTGTGTGTCTCTTGTTATCACAATGATTATTGACTATCTTGAAGCGTCATTCGGCTGAACGGTTGTTTCGTCTTTACGTATTTTTCCTCAACTTTTCCCCATTTAACGTTTTACCTGGGAAAGTAATTTACAAATTGAGTAGCTTTTTACTTCGAGCACATGCACTCTGGGTAGGAAGGGACACAGACTTATGTACACTTTAATAATATGCCTGATAGTTGAATGCATATTAGCGCACTAACTTATAACGTTAATATGGCGTATCTGGTGCAGCACGAACTAGATACGGTACAGCAAGTGAAAGAGGAGATAGAGGAGTTACGGGAATATGTGGATCGTCTGGAGGAGCACTCTCATCGACGGAAACTTAGACTCCTCGAGCAGGTGATATCGTCCTTCTCTGTGTCATCGAGAACTTACTACTTTAACTCGTGCGCTTCAGTTGCTTCAGTTGCTTCAGTTCCTTCAGTTCGTAGCAATTTTCTTTTGCATATCTAAGGAATAAATAACGATATGGTTAGTCTTATGATTTTCTTGTGAATTTATACAATAAAGGAATAAAAATGTATGTGATTTTCTTTACTTTTTTCTAACCTTGTTTATCCATATTATTGTAGCTATTACTCAAAATTAAATTTACCTGTGTTTATATTCGTATTCGCATCGACATCATTTTGTTTCTGAGTTTTTCGTTTGATTTTTAGCAATGTATTTATGATTTTTTAAAATATTTTTTTACGTAGACGATGGTTTTAATACCTCAAGTATTTTTAGGGTTTGACGTTCTTCCTGTCGTATGCAATACTGGCAGCAGTGCTTGGCATGCTGCAGTTTGGATACAATACGGGAGTCATCAATGCGCCTGAAGTGGTAAGTTAAATTCCTGGAGGAGATAACGATCACTCGATGATGATGACAAGTAGATCGTATCTTGACATTGGTTGTCGTTGCAGAATATTGAAAACTTCATGAAGGATGTATACAAGGATAGATACGGTGAGGACATCTCGGATGATTCTGTGAAGAAACTGTACTCTGTGGCAGTCAGCATATTTGCTATTGGTGGTATGCTTGGTGGTTTTAGCGGAGGAATAATTGCTAACAGATTTGGCAGGTTGGTACAATCTAATCATACGGTTAATCTACGCTCTGGATGTGGAACAGAAAAGAAAATACGTGGAGATTAATCGCCACGAAAATATCTGACCGCCTGTAATATGTATAATTCTGTACTATAGACTAACGTGTCATTTACGTATGAATTATCTTTCATTCTGAATGACAGAAAGGGGGGCTTACTGCTGAACAACGTGCTGGGCATCGTGGGGGCATGCCTGATGGGCTGTACCAAGATAGTCCACGCTTATGAAATGCTCTTCTTCGGGCGATTCGTCATCGGTGTCAATTGTGGCTTAAACACCTCCTTGGTTCCCATGTACATATCGGAGATAGCGCCATTGAACCTGAGAGGCGGCCTGGGCACGGTGAACCAGCTCGCTGTTACGGTGGGCCTCCTGGTCTCCCAGGTGCTGGGCATCGAGCAAATACTTGGCACGAATGATGGCTGGCCCGTACTCCTGGGACTGGCGATCTGTCCTGCCATATTGCAGTTGCTCTTGCTTCCAGTATGTCCGGAATCACCGAGGTAATTAATCCGTACTACATTGGAATTACTACCAGTAGTGTGTCTGTATCGCGGTGCTGATTACACGGGAATTGGGTGACACCATTCTTCCATCTCCTGAGGGTTCCTGGTACTTGTGATTCTTTTTATACAGCAAGCCACAATGCTGATGTTCTGGTTGTTTACTTCGCAGATATTTGCTCATTACTAAGCAGTGGGAAGAGGAGGCCCGCAAGGCTTTAAGGAGATTAAGGGCTAGTAATCAGGTAGAGGAAGACATCGAAGAGATGAGGGCCGAGGAAAGGGCTCAGCAGTCTGAGTCCACAATTTCGATGACAGAGCTTATTTGTAGTCCAACTTTAAGAGCACCTCTTATCATCGGTGTGGTTATGCAATTATCCCAGCAATTGTCGGGTATCAATGCTGTGAGTAAAAGTAACTTTATTACAATACTTCCACTATTCAATCATGGATCCTTCAGGTCGTTCGAGGTACCTCAAACGATTATCAGTCACATACTTATCCTGGATACTTACCGTTTCAGGTGTTCTACTATTCCACGAATCTGTTCATAACTTCTGGACTCACGAATGGGAGTGCCAAGTTTGCGAGTATTGGTATAGGTGTCATTATGGTTATTATGACACTAATATCCATCCCACTGATGGACAGAACAGGAAGGCGAACGCTGCATCTATACGGCCTTGGCGGCATGTTCATCTTTTCCATATTCATCACAATTTCGTTGCTCATAAAGGTTTGTAGAGCCAACCTATTTATCGTTAACGTATATCCAGACAGGGACTCACGCACTGGTGGGTTCATGTTCTTATCGCGTGGACGTTAGTTCGTTCCCACGTAACATTCATCTGTGTATTATAATAACGTTGAGATATTATATGGGGGATCGTGGAATACGAAAATTGTATGGGGGATACAGTGAATGAAAAAAATATGAAAATGCTAACAGAATCAGATTTCGGGACGCTTTAGTACAGTTTTTAGCAAAGAACTACACTGGCCAGACCAAACCTGTCTCTGACTGTTTCACTGGTTAAACAGTCACTGTCCAATGGTAATCGAGAAAAGCTTCTAGGATGTAAAAGGATGTAAAGGATCAATAATATTAAGGGTTGTAAATGTGCTTGGTGCTTCGTAACACAATGAAGCTAGGCGTAAGGTGCATTTAACACTTTGTTCACAGCTGGAGTGCGGCACTGCACCAACTGTGAGAGATATCACCGCTGTATTTATACATTCACCTCGCTATATTGAAATCTCATGTTAATTTATCCCAGTCATTCATGTAGCTCGTAAGTGCTGTGTCCTGTACCCGCATGATGTTTTTCTTCATTTGCATTAGACTATTTCTTTTTCTTTTTTCTTTCTTCTATCACACTGTTTTCTTCTCTTACTCGTTCCTGCACGCGTCTCAGTATCGGAATTAGCACTTACTGTTAACGAGTAACGATACGTTTTAAAAATACATTAATGAAGATTGATTGAGAAAGAAATGACGTAAATAACACTGCACGCTTTTACATTTACTTACTTGACTTACTTGGCTACTTTTTATTCGTTTCTCCCTCCTTCCCCTGCCCCTCGTCAAATTCGATCTCTTTCGTGACTGTCTGGAGGAGATTTTTGTCCGACTTCTCTGTTATTATGCAATTTCGTTCTGTCTGGCTCAAACCTGTCGGTATTTCAACACACCGAGTGTCAACACAGCGATCAGACTTACAGAACACTTGAAGTTTTTCATTGATATTCATGAAAACAAAAAAAATTGCCATTCATTATATTTTCACAATTAATGTATCACGTACAGTCCCTTTACCTTCACGAGGATCACAAGATGAAACTTACCTTATTAACTTCTACGAAATTGTATACAGCCATCATTTGCTTGGGCTAGCACTCGCAGGATACGTTACATAAGCTCATTACATACTTTTCCTTGCAGAAGCCGCTTATAGATATATAAGAAACGTGAAAGTTGGCTTACCATTAATTTTACGAAAATGAAAGACAAAACCTAGAGAGATTGTCTGAGTCGTTTCGCTACACGTTGGTCAATGTAAAACGATATTTCACTCCTTCATGATAATCACACATTACATAAGAGAGTACGCTACTGTAAATAAGCGAAGGCACCAAATCAACAAAGTTATAACAGACATCACAGAACTACGTTCTACTCTGTATCACCTAACACAGGATTGAGCTCTGCATGTTAACTTGCATGCCACGTTATTTCTTGTTTGTCAAGTTATGGACTATTATTTATTATTATCATTCGTTCCTGAGGCTCCTCCAGCCACTCAGGAAAGAAGAACTCGATTCTACCCCCTGATAGGCGTTTTTTGGTTACGTACAGGAAATGATAGACTGGATGTCATACCTGTCGGTGGTCTCGACGCTCGGATTCGTGGTGTTCTTTGCTGTTGGTCCAGGATCCATACCGTGGATGATAACAGCCGAACTCTTCTCCCAAGGACCTAGGCCTGCTGCCATGTCCATTGCGGTTCTTGTTAATTGGATGGCTAATTTCACGGTTGGCATCGGTTTTCCAAGTATGGTACGTCATAAGATTATCACTTTGCTTACATTCAGTCCTGCGAATCAATATTAAAATTTAATAGCATTCTAAACCAATGACCTTTCTTTAATGTATTACAGGATAGCCTTGAAAACTACAAGTTCCTACCATTCAGTGCATTCCTCGCCATCTTCTGGATCTTCACGTACAAGAGGGTTCCTGAGACCAAGAATAAGACCTTCGAAGAGATCCTATCCATATTCAGGCATGGTAATGACAGGTATGCTGCAAACAAGCAATCAAGTACAGTCCCAAGTACCTACACGAGTAGGCCAATGGACAGCTAGCTTTCAGTATTATATTCATTGTATTCATTAATTTTCTTTTTTTAGTAATTTTTTTCTTAAACATTTTTCATAGACGTTTCTACGTCTTGTGCGCGTTTTCACATTATAGTTAACAATCCATGACAGGATGTCGTCATGAAAATTGAGATGTGATAAATTTTTGACGGATCTGTCGAGCATTTGTTGCCTATGTTTATACCATTTGTTTCATTAATCGTTGGCGAAATTGTTTTATTGTCCATTGTTTACAAGTTCTGAAGTAGGGCTTAACCGATAAGAAATAATGCGACCCACATTTACTCTCTTTACTCTATCGTTAGTGACTTCCTCTTTAGAGTATTTTTATTGACAATGTTGTACATAAATTGTTACGCGTTTTTAATTAAATATTTTAGGCGTAATCAAGAGGATATACGAGTTTAATAGGATGCTCAATCGATAAGCGATAATTGAACGATGACTCAAACATAAAAGCGCCAGAGTCTTGACCACTCGATGAATTGATTATCCATAAAAATGGTCACTTTAATAATTTAAAAAATAACGCACGTTACAAGTTTAAATACTCAATATCTGTTATCGTCGCACTATCAGTCACGTGACTATTAGCAGCTTATAACGTATACGCAAGCAATAATTTTCAAACGGCACAGTTGTATACAAAAATGAATATTTGTTGATTACTTTCACGTTGATCAACGTGATACGTTTATTCGTATAGATATTTTTATCACTCGTAATCTCACCTTGATACTTTTATTCTGTGCCTTTTAATTATGGCAGATCTCATTGTTACTTTCCTGGCTTCGATTCCATGGCACGATGCCGTACCAAATTCTTCTTATCGAATAGATACTTATTACTTTGACATCATTCAGGTTCAAGTCAGGGACGTGAAGGGGAGGATCCTCCTGTTTTAAGCGATCCTGTAAAATACATGATAGACACAGCGAATTATGTTACGTATAATTAAACACTTAAGTTTCTCATCTTGTTCGAGTATCATGCTAACGTTATATTTATTTACTCAGAATTTATTCGACCGTGCGTGTATCGTTTATTCGACAAATAAATGATTATTTAGTGGTTATGGTATTATATGTTTTCGTTTCATTTTCTTTTCTGTTTTAGCATTACGCAGATTGTGTGTATGTAGAGAGAGAAAGAGTAAAAGTGTGTGTGCGTATGTATGCGAATGAAAGAAAGAAAAGAAAATCAGAAAAACTATATGTACTCCATGTCGTAACTATGCTTTCTGTGTTATGTGGAGCAGGAGCAGCTTGAGGGACAGCAGACTATACGGGTGAGTCCTGCTAAGGTTTTGTTCGTTATGATGGCTTTGTACGATTTTTTTTGTTATTTATCATATTCATTTGACATTTTTCTTTCAGTTTTTCTTATTCCTTTCGTTTACTTCCTTGTTACTATTGCGCAGACCCTTTTTGAGAGCATGTATAATCTTCTTGAGGGCATCGTTGAACCTATATAGATGATTATTAAGAAAACTGATTTTCGTCACACATCGAGAAATTGACATTTTTTTGACAATAATTTAATGACATTTTCACGAATTTTATACGTACTGGAATTTATTCGGTACATCATCTTTCTATGATATTAGACAAGGAATTATTTAAGTTCAGTATTTTTTGTATATTGAAAAAAATAATTATTTCGCTGATTCAGACAGATTTGATTAACAGTATTTATAAATAACATGTTTACAGCTGAAAATTTATTCATTGAAACGTCATTAAATTATTAAAAAAATTATTTAAAAAATTTTAAAACTTGAGATTTGACAAAAATCATAGTTTTTCTCAAAATCACCCATATACACATATATAAACACGTATATTCGCAAAAAGGGATTATTTTTTAAGCTTTCGTTGGATTCGCGTTGCGACTTTTTCTCTTTTACGATCGCCGACCTGAAAAAAACAGGATGAACTTAGTGGCTATGGAAAAACACGAAGAGAGAAAAAGTAAAAGAAATAGTACACCCCACGCGTGTAGTATGTAACAGATAAGCCACATGCATTACGAGAGATCCGATAATATTTTAGGAGCTATGCCAAAAGTATTGGCTTATCGGGTAAAAGGGGAGAATGGAAAAAAAAGAGAATCCAACGACTAGCATCCCATTTGTAAATCAAAGATAACAAAATCGCCGTAGCATCGTGAAAATTTGGCGCTTTACACAAGAACAGAGGTCTAATACGAGATAAAAAAGAAAATTCTTATAAAAAGAGAAGAACGCTTAGAAAATAATCCCAACAATTAACGAGAAGCCGTGAGGATTTCGAAAAAAAAAAAAAAAAAGGATAATCCGGCATGCATACTACGTCCTTACTTAGCTCGTGCCGAATTAATTTTTAAATCCCAAAAAGAGCCAGGCTGAATTACGAGAAAGATATACATTATTATAGTTGCATGGACAACTACTATTATACATATATACATACATATGTATACAGAGTTATTCAGTCGAAACGAACCAACCGAAGTTAGCAACTTTTACGTTTGATGCTTACTATAAGGCGAAGCCAACTTCAGTCGGCCCGTTTGAAACTGAATAGCTCTTCTACTATACAGGATTATTTAGGACCTTTTCCACCAATTGAAGTTGGTCTCTACCATAGAAATGAATTGTACCTGACTAAGTACTAATTTTGACTTGGCGCGTGGTACACTAAATAATCCTATGTGATAAATCGTATTATTTCTTTTCTTTCCGTGAACATACATTTCACAGTTTCTATGAGTTCCTTCAGGGCTATTATGTAGCGCGTATATGGACCTTATGTAAATAAATATATGAGAATATCCACTTAACGTCCATTATCGTCGATAATGATGCGAGAAGTAAGCAAGTATACCGTGAGGAGACGCATATAGTATCAAAAATACTAAAATATGTAATACATAAGAGCCCCGAGATCAATTGACTTGACTTCCTGGAGCCCTGTATTCGATAGCATGCTCCTCATAGTCCATTTGACCTGATGAGTGTTCGACAGGAGATAAGTTTTTCCAAAACTTTTCATGTCAATAGCTGGCACGATAATATGCGCTGTGCTATGCGAACTGCATGTTAGTGCTTACATTAAATAACTGTTGGGCGTAATATTCTCTCTCTCTGATATACATATATATATATATATGTATATTTGTATATACAGATATATATAAAGATGTTGAAGGGCAGTTTCGAGGACATGCGGCACTCACAACGGCAAGCGAATGTGTTTAAAAAAAAAAAAAAAACTAAACCTTGAGACATGTGGCGTTGGAGTTCTAACCTACTCTAACCTATCGTAGCCATTTTTTAGCCCATCACAACTCGGTCTGTCACGCATCAGAATTTTTTTGGAAAATTCGGTGTGAGTGCCGCCAAACGGTCCTGGAAGTATACGTTGCATATAGGAGTTTACCAGGACCACCCTGGAAAATGCCAAATGTACTGGAAACTGCCAATACGCAAGAAAAATAGTCTTGGAAACTGCCTACTAACATATTTATAAATATATGTACAATATGTTATATTTATATCGAGTTTTTTAAATACACTATTCAAAAACAAAAAGAAGAAAATCAGAGAATTCAATTGTACTGATAAAAACGCAACAAATCAAAGCCGATGCTTGATCTTTTAATTATACGTATTCTGGCTTTTGAAACACCCGGCGAAATCCGATCGTCGCGATCATGCCAATTTGTAATACTGCCATAATGTTCGTTGTGATGAGCTTACCACGTTTTGTCTTACAATTCACATATTAATCTTATTACGGTTTATCATCCCGTAAGCCCCGTAAAAAGAGCTACCTTTGATCCCTGGTTTATATGCGTTCTTTATATTATTGTCAGTACCTATGTTCACGTTTCTTCATGCTGATTAAGGTCTTGCCGAAACATTCAGCCGATTCGTTTGTTAATCCTGCTTGACGCTCGACGACGATTCTCGTTCAGTTCGTCGTTCAATATTTCAATTCGTTACTGATTCTTTGCTTACTTAAGATTAGGTAGAGCAGTGAGTTTTATGATAGATTATTTATCATAGATTATACACCTATAATTAATATACATTTTTAATGAAAACTCTATGAAAAGTATATTGCTCGTACCTGTACAGTGGTATCGAATAGAATTCCATGCATAAGAATCATCCAGATAGAATCACCCTGTACTTGAAACGCTGTCCATTATATCAGACCACTTGATCATTCTATCAGATACTGGGTGAACGATGGTATACGGGATGATTTGCTAAAAGAAAAAAAAAAGCTTAGAGGAAATATTAATTAACACGACTGCCTATATTTGCTGACTATTCATTTACCGGTTACGTGACTCCCTGACGTTGTAAGTCTACCTAGCATGTGTTTAGGGTATAATAGCAAAAGATTCATCGTGATACAGTGGCGCTCAGGACTTTTTTTTAATACAAAAGAGACGGGAGGATCGACTCGGTTGAATGGACGTGACATACGTGACGTACGAGAAGGACTGAGAACATATAAAAAATATACATAAAATTAATTCTCGTAAGATTTTATTAGCAGAATTAAGAATTTTTTTATGTACTTTAACTAGTGATCAAACGTTGACATTTCCTCCCGTTCTCTAAAACAAATTCAAGGGACGATACAGGGTTGTTCTATTATAATTATCGCGATTTAGCATGTAGACATGACATACGATGGGATAACATTAGGATATTGTTATAATCGATTTGTATGGAATCAATTGGGATCGGATGAAATCGTAAATGAAGACGAAGATGAACGATAGGCTTGATAGCCATGTAACGTTATTCTATTGCAGGGAAGAGGAGCTCGCCACTTACTCTAGCAAGGAGACCGTCCTATCTGACGCCACCACTGCCAACCATACCCAAGCTACTGATAAACCATAATTTTAATTAGAAAAGAGTAATTCATTACGGCGACAGTTGTACATTCATTCGGAAGCAGAGAGAGAGAGAGAGAGAGAGAGAGAAAAAAAGGAGATTGAGTCAATGATTGAGATGAATAGATGAAAATAAAAAATGATATTAGAGGGTTAATCGCTGTCGTTCGCATAATATTATTGAAAATATTGTTACTAGAGATGTTGTAGGCACTTATTACATAATAGGACAGAAATACCGCCAAACGGATACAGACTGTGTAACTTATGAAAATACCACTTAAATGCGCCAAATTTTTTCTTAAAGCGGCCAAATAATTAATTATTATAATTACGAATATTTCGGCATCACCAATTAAGACTCGAATATTTCACGTTGTAAAATAAATCAGTTTGTTTATTTAATTATTCGTTTCTCCATTTACTTTTCATCCACTGTGCGTCGTTCGCGTCGCTCTCAACGTTTATTGTCTGGGCGCATGCGCGTCGCGCTGACCATTGTTACTTCCCTGACAGAAGCTGGAACGTCGAGCGCGCGTCTTTCATTAATGGACGTATATGACATTAAGAGAAACTATAATACGCCAGATGAGAAATCTTCTACTACACAGGCCAGTGATGTATATTGCGAGTAGACTGAAACGATAGAAACTGTGAAATGGATTATTCCTTTCGTATATATGTGAAACAGGAAGAGGCGAGTAAGTAAAACGAGGTGGCAGGGTTCGAGGACGCCCTTAAGAGATTTCTAATACCTTTATTCTTGTTATATCACTATAACATTGTCATAGTATATCGGATATACTATACACTATATATATCATTTATTCCATCCCTCACGTTACTGTAAGACGATACACTGTAAACGTGTATCATTCCTACCATATGAATTTCATATATAAACTGAACGAAAGAAACGATACTGTTGAGCTCGTAAAAGTCTTTCTATGAATTCTTATGGTTCTTCGTGCACATAGAAACAGCAGCAGTAAGTTTATCTTGCAACGTCATACAGCACTGATCTACGTATGTTTGCAATAAATCACAAAGTAAGAAGCACGATAAGCTCACTGATCAAACTGAATCTTATTTTGACGTTTAAAAATACCGTGAACGTTAAATCCAGTTAACTGTAACTGCAAGCGTGCTGGACAGTAGGGATAAAAAAAAAGAAAACACCACAAACAAGAGACTCACTAGCACGATCGTCCAGCACCAGGAAGAAAAGAGAGATTACAATAAACTAGCGTGCATGTCCCAAGGGTGTCTGTCTATCTATCCCTATGGATACCAGACACGGGTACTCTAATAATTCTAAGACTAAGAGCGACGAAAAGCCCAATGGATATGTTTGAAGAAGCGGAAAATTTGGACAAGTGGCGTGATGTTTTGCAGGAGCGTGCTAAACTGTGTGAATGCGTTAGAGGGACACATACCGCCAGCTGAGAGCGCAGCCCTGATGGTGGCCGAGGAGAAGCCACATCCTGATTCATGTAAGGCTTGCCAACCTGACCAACGTCATCACCCTTCATCACCCATCACGATCACCAACTCCGTCGCTACAAGGCAAAAGATTCCTAGGACCTGGCTGTAGCTGTAGCATGATACCAAAAGTCCTTTGCGTTTCCCTATAACATATATCCACTATATAATTCCAAAAATCGTACACAATCATAATATCGTAATACTCACCGTAAGGAAACTAAAAAATGTATCATCCACTTCACTACAATATATTCGTTAACCCACAAGAGACACCCAGAACGATTGTACCTTAGGGAATTGTACGCGCTGCTGCAGTCTGTTCCATTCCATCGAGTGTGTGCTGTGTCTAATTACAGCAACATGAATCCTTAATTGGACGTCTGTTCTGTATTTCTATCATACAGTGACTCTCGACGAGTATCTTTATTACCTATCACAATGATAACACCGGTACAGAACGGTGATGATTATCGTATGTATGTGGCTATATATAAATAGCCGTGCAAGAGGCCATTCGCAAATTCCCAAGTGAGTACTCGCGCTGAATGAATGGGAGATCTTCAAGCGTTCATCTAAAAAAGAAATAGCATAGGGGAATATTATATGGAGGGATAGACGTTATGGCCGCAACACTGGCTATACTAATACTATTTTCTTACGTACTGTTCTTTCTTTTCTTTAGATCCATTTCACTTCCCAACTCTCGCACTTCTATATTATCACTTTTGTTACTTTCGCGTCCCCTTATGTCATCGGTCGATACCTCATTCGATTCATGTATTCCGTTGACACTCAGTACGGCACTACACCGTGGGATGCAATATACGCTGCAGCAGTCTGTCGTCTCTGGTGAAATTGTTCTCTACCTCTTCCTGTCACTTTGCATGCCACAAAAACATCTCTTTGTATGGTTGTGAATTCGTTTATACGTAGTATCACTATATCGATTCTTTATCTCTTACGTTCATCTGCAAAACAGTAAAATTATCAGCTTTGGATTTGAACATGGATGAGAACTATTTGTATGTGCATATATATAGATATACCTATGCATATCATAGTCTCCTCTCGATATAACAAGAAATATATATATATATATATATACACACATGACTAAAGAAAAAATCTCTAGATTATCAATTTGAACCGTGAAAATTCTATTCGATTGGCTGAGATTGTTTTACGTGATTCTATCATCGGGCTATTATTAACGGAATATTGCATCCCGCCAAATCTTCGTTTTGAACCCCTACGACAATGCTATCGTTCAAAATAATTTTTAAGATCCAGAATCATGTGTAAATATATTCAAGACATCTCGCGTCGAGGCTTCAAACGAAGATTTGGAGTATGTAGAAAAATTGCTCTCTGTAATGCGTCACCTTAGTTCACCTTTTTCGTGTGTAGTAAAAACGTGAACCGATAGCTTTCACCTGATTCATATTAAAGATTGATATATTATCGTTATAACGATAAGTTTCCTTTTCTTTAAATTTCACTTTAATCTTGTAGATACTTTCACAGGTGTTTCCTTGATCATTAATTTAGTTCTTCTCTGACATCATTTGCCAACTGCAACTCTCACAGATCGTCGACACTGGCCTTTGTAGTAGTTTCAATGAAGCCAAAAAGCATTGGAATTTCGATCGACGCGACCATAACGATTTATTACACGTCTTCTTTATTAGTTTACCAAACCACTAATGATTCCATAGAATTCCATTATTATTGATTATATGCTCTACTTGTCAGTTTTTTTTTCCTCGTACATCCAGAATGAAGTGGCAGCAAGTACGATGTGCCTAAAGAACCTAAATCGTAAATGCTAAAATTAATGAATAAAGAGAATGAAAGAAAAAAAGAAAATGCAGAACATGAATGTGGCAATGCGCATGAATGCATGTGTATATTCCTACCAGTTAATTCCGCTAAAACTTTGTGTGTATATGTAATATTATACCTGACGATAAAACCGCCATCTTGTTACGAACCCTTCTATATTACGTCTCATGTATACATAATTCATCATTACACTGTATCTGCAACGATCCACAAGTATCTTTAATATATCCTAGCTAAATTTCTATACTCTTAATGAATGCATATTTCCATTTATGAAGGGATCGGGCGAGATCGCTAATTATCAAAAGCTTTAGCTCATCAGGAAATCGAATCTCGTACCTTCGCTTTCTTCAAACTATCAATTTCTAATTATTTAATTGTTAAAAAAAGTCAAGGATACTGATAATCGCGTTACAGGACTTACAGGGTCATAGGTCAACGAGTAATAGGTACTGTACGTAATATGATATCCTAAGCAACTATTCAAGTAGAAATGGTGAAGGATGTACTACTCCTGGTGAAGAGGAGCATATCAATTGCAATTGAAATCTGAATTCCATTGGGTAATAAAAGTAAATGAAGCAGTGAGGTTTTCAGTGCAGCGAATGAGAGTCAGAATGAAAGGAAATGAGAGAAAATAATTACCCATGTGATATATATATATATATATGTATATGTACATATATGTATATATATATATATATGGTATACGTACATACACGAGAAAGGGAAGGTCGAGATGGATGAGGATCCATGTTATAAGAGAGAAGTGAGATACCATTTCGAAAATCCTATAGAAAAGAAATGATAAAGCGTGCGATTAAAAACGTAAAGTAAGTACGTCACGCAGGAGGAAGTGACGTATATGAATAATAAAAATTAAAGGACCGAGACACTAACGGATGACAACAGTTGTGTTTGCAGCTGGTTCCGAGCGGTCTTCCATCGCTCCCGCTCAACCGGAGAGGCCACCGCCCCCGCTTCCCCCGCCACGCTTTCCGAACAGTGGTGTCTGACAATGGGAAACTCCTCTTAATATCGGGAACTTTATGATGATGAACGCACCGATGCCGATTCCTTTGCCGTTGCTACTCAGCACGAACAGCCTCACCCTGGAGAATCATCTCTACGAGATAATGACCGAGCGCAGCAAAGCCTGTGCTACTTTCTTGCGGAACAGTCTGCGCCGTGCGGCAAACGCGAGCACCAATATTGGATGGAGCTTGACACCGAGGCCGGAAGATGAGCCACACGACAGCGATCGTACCTAGAAGGAATATCGCTAGTGTGCGCTTAAGTTTCATAGGTTAGAATTAGCCGAGAGTTACTAAAGACCATTTAACTGGTGGTTTATAAACGGTCTAAGATCGTTCGTACCAACTTGACGCTGATTGATCAATGGACTCTTAACCCTAAACAGTTCTACCTTCTATTAGCGCGTAGTGAATCTCGTTACGTACCGAGTTAATTACTTAGTGGGCACTATAGAGGACTGTACATTCACTGGGTTGATCGGTTTATCGATATTCTCGTTCATTAATGAGATATCAATGGTGCCGTATCCACCTAGGTTATAAATTTCGCGTAATCTCGGATCTGTGCGAGAAAGACTTGTGGGTGTAATGGAAGGTTTCCGCTGACAATTTACTTTAAATTTAATAGATTTATTTTTAGGTTATAGCTACGCGCGTGTTTGTGCGTGCGTGTGTGTATGTACATTATACATCCATTAATTGTAATAATTAAATCTCTGTGTACTTACGGGCCTCGGCGTTCCAGTTTATCCTTCGCGTTCGAACGGATCTCCCGTCGTAAGTCAAAGAGACGAAGAAGAAACTGAGAGGGAATATATTCTTTTGTGCCTAAACTTGATTTTGAGGAATGGAGCTTGAATTTATGGAATATGAATATTAGTAATTAATCTTCCGTTCGAACGTGGATCTAACGAGATAGGAAGCAACTGGAACACGATTTAAACATTTTTACGAGACGTTTATTTGACTACGGCGGTTATAGATCCAGTCTATTAAAAATGGCGACAACGCGTTCTTTGCTATTGTTCGTAATGTTCGGTATTCTATAAGTGCATTATCAAGGTAAACTTTATTTTCTTACGATATTATCCTGTTTTAATGACCAGAGAACGAAGATCCATGGGATCGATTAAACTGACAGCTCTCAGGATGCGTAAGTACTTGTTATTAGTCGTGCGTGAGATATGTACATTCCTTTATGTACGAATAATAAATCGAACCTAGTATAGGACTGCATTATCTTTGATGCTAGTCATTATGATAATTACATAATGCACAAGGATAAATTATAATTGAACGCAAAGTATAGCGAGAAAATTACTTTTGTCTTTCTGTATAACGACCAATCATATGAGTGATCTACTATCTATTATCAACAATCGTACTGCTGCCATTATCGTTTATCGATGCCTTTATTGGTTGCTTTTTCTTTTTTGTCATTTAGTCTTTTATCAGCACACTCGTATCAGGTTAGGAATGATCCGGGAAACCTTCCCTTATATGTACATATTTGTATATACGTGTATACTTCTACCATATTAACATACCACGTCATTACTCAGCAAGTGTATAATAATCCTTCATTACTCGGTAGTGCGGCCAATTTCATGGCGAAGTAGCCCTAAAGAAAATTTATTCGAGAGATAAAGAAAGAAAGAAAAGAGACGTTACCTTGGGTGTCGTGACTTTCAACGCCTCGGGTTTCATTAGACAAATGAAAGAGTAAACAAAAAATGAGGAAACTCAGGAAAGAAAAGGAAAAAAAAGTCAATTCGATGATGTTTTTCATCTTTACTTCAAGTTCTAAGACCAATTATACGTTTAGCTACGTTTACATACGTGGGAGGCAAAGATCAGGATTCTCTAGTCCTATTGAACTCGTGATCGATCCACGTGTCGTATTGATTTTTATTCACTTATTTTTTCTCTATTATGCCTTTCCTTTAACGTTAAACATACAAGAGTAAGCATACTATGTATTCGATACCGCCTATTGACAAGCGATTTTCGTCTCCACTAATCAAGCTAAAGATGATTTACAAATCATTGCTAATCTTTCTCGACGTTCGTATATCTTATTGCTCTTATTTTGCTGCAGTACAAAATGCTACGAAATAAAGGGACAAAATTTTAGAGTCCATCATTATAACGATGGCACGCACTGTGTTCTCGCTTGAATGGAATATGCTGATGATCAAGGACAGAAAGAGAGAGAAATAGAAAAATGAAGTAAAACACGCGAATTGACGTGAGTAATAAATAATTACACGTGATCAAATTAAAACGTGTTTTCTCATTTATTAGACTTCCGTCTATTTCGATACTCCATTACGACACGAGTGAGACGCATGCGCTATTCACGCATTAATTCTTCAGCAGCCTCCCGTCATCTGCTTATACGAATCCTCGAAACGACCTATTAACAGTGTGGACTATTTATACCAAATATAAAGAAATGGGAAAGATTCTCTGCGACGTAAGCGTAAATAGGATACCTTAGACTAGAGAGGATAAACGAGTAAATAAATAACATAATGGATAATGAAAATGTGGAAAAGGAAGGAAAAAGGAGAATTCAAGCGCAGCGCACCGTATAATGGTTATTAATGAAAAACTTTTAATTATAAGCTGTCCAAAACATACAGAATCAGTGAGAAAGGCAATAAAGCTATTGAACTGAAGATATGCTAATGTAGGTTTCCTCGCATTGTGGTATTATCAGACTTTAACGATACTACTAATAACGATTTAGGCTAGGTATAGCTACTAGGGGATAGTAGCGTTTAATGAAACAAAAAAAATTTAATAATAATTAATGAAATGAAAAAGATTGGAAGGAACACAAGATGCTAACGTCTGATGTGAACTGTAATAACGGGGCTACGCCATGTTATAAGCGAATGTCAAAAGACGCGCGGGTCTCATTTATATAATGGCTGTACAATAATTGCGGACCGAGTAACGCTAGCATATCCATTTTTAAATTATTATAAGCTTATTAACTCAAAATATACTGGAACATAGTTGCAATTACATTGACTCGAAATTAAATATGTGGGTATTGGCAGACGTTCTTATTATACCACTCTTGTCTTACCGTTAAAGCTCATTGTATAACTTTACTTTTTTGTATCCCTTAACCGGCGACGTGGGTCTGTGAAATGCATACCAAATAATATGGCAACCTTTATACCGGCTGTAGAAGATGGCTTTTTTTTTATCTACGTGAATACTATCTTTCAAAACGTGAAAAACATTTCAACTGATTTGGACTACCGTAAGCGTTCGTATCCAATTTTTTGGTGAGAAGCCAACATGACCCACCTCGTTGATAACGTAAGTCTTTTGACCTGTGGTTAAGGGCTAAATTGTAGGTTAGAAAAATGTTCTTGTCGAAAATTAAGAAATTTTTGTTATTTACAGTAAAAGGATGGCAATGTCATATATTCGTTTGGTTAATAAAAGTATTATCCCCCGTTTACGTATAATTGATAATTATTAATGAAAATTAGAGGCGTCATTTATTTCGCCAATTATTAATATTGATACTCTCATAAATCATTTTGAGTCGTTGATACGATATTAAGCTCATTGACGCAATATAGATAGTCTTACAAAAAGAAAAAGAGAAAAGTTTGGATCAGTCCATCAAGCAAGTGATCACAATAACAATTTGTAAAATAAGTTCACTGCCATGCAAATGACTTGCGCTCCCACGAAAGCGCCAATATTCCAAATGTGGATGTGTACAGTTATGTGAAAAAAATACTTAATATAACGTAATTATATCTACACGATGATACTAATTAGTTATTATATGAAACTAATTAACATATGACGATATTAAGAACGGTATACATACATAGGGTAAACGAAGAAAAAAAAGCGTGAATAAAAGAAACCAATGATTAATACGAGAAATCGATTGCAGAGCTATTATATAACGAATGAAAATGTTTATACTCGCTTGTTTCGATGATGTGCCGCAATCGTCATTGCGAGGAACGAGTGCTTCTTTTTTTTTTGAATTTTAAACGACATTGATCTGCAATCATTCTCAGGGGGACCGATTTTCGTAAATTCAATTCTTTCATTCAGTCGTATATAATAACATTATACTTTCGAATGAAACTCACACTAGGAATTTCCAGAAAAAATTTTGTTTGTAATTTACTTGCGTTTTGAGAAAAAATAAAAAGCCAATCGGTCAAATTTTAAATGGGCTACCGCCATTTTGCGTTTTATTACGGCAACGAACGTACTGCAAGAAGAAATAATTACAGGTCCTTTTCGTCGTCTTTTAAATATCCGTTAATTGTTATACCGCTTATTTTCTCTTTTCGTCGTGTACTTACGTCTCGTTTGCTAGAATTACTTTAACTCGAGTTCCATTGTGCGAGACGCAAGTCGACTGGTAAATCCCGCAATGCGGAATTATTTCCAATGCTGCGTCGTTCCTCTTTGATGAGTTTAGATGAACAAAATGTCTACCGAGTTTTTGCGAATGCATTTTCAGTCCATATAAGGCTCTGTGATTTACTTACATGCTAGTAGAGATTAATCACAATAATATACAATAATGTATTGCAGATTACCTACTTAACTAACTTGTAGAATCAATTATGTACAGTGCATAAATTATCTTACCCTAATGGAAAACCCGTTCAGCTCATCAGTTTGTAGGTACGAGATTCTCTCAGTAATATCAACATTAATTTGCTCATTGTTGTTTCTTGGCAATCTCATTTTAATATATATATATATATTTACAATATTCTTCAAATAAATGTATACACATATGTATAGATTAATATCGGAATTAATATTCTCGTTAAAAAGGTCGACAGACACGACATGGAATACGAGAATGTTCGATTTTATTCATAAGATAATTTTATTAGGGGCTCAACATGGCACAGTTTAGGTGTGTGCTAATTGCCTGAAAGAAAATAACGGAATATGCCTTGACAGTCTTTATTTTATTGTCGATAACAATGACGTGGTTCAGTCTTGTATTGTTGGATGGTTATATTATGAATTAATTATTAAGATAATTGATTAATTGTTATTTCCGTATTGATCTATACTTCTGTGCCATTCAAGAGCGAAAGCAAATAATCGGTAGAACGTTTTGTTACTGCATTATAGAAAAAAAAGGATACAATGCGAAGAGTTGCCTCGAAAACTTTCTAGTCCTTTAACTTTATACTATTATCAGTTTTGTTATTCATTGAATAAAGATACAGAGAAAATTGATGAAAACTTGTTGAAATTATTTTTAGCTGACCACTCAATGCATTGATATGAATTATTTTCAAGTTGAATAATGAAGAATTTCATGTTTTGTTTTTTATATAGATTCATTGATTTTTTAAATCTAGATCAATGATGATTGATATAGTACAGTAGAGGAATGTTTGTTGATAATTGTTTTATTAGAAAATAAAATATACAGTTATGGAATATCAATTTTCTGGAAAATGAATTAACACTTTATGAGAGATTGGAGTTGCTCATAGAAAAATAAAAAAATTATAAATCTCGCAGGAGCATCTGACAATATTATGTATTTGGATTTGAAATACTTTTTTATCTTCAATGATAACCACAATGATAATTTGTATAATTAAGGTTTACATTCTTGATGATAAGGTTCCAGAGTACGAAAATCTCTCCATGTCGGAGGCAGTGCACTGTGAAGATGCAGTCCACAGCGTTTGCAAGGTTCACTGAATAAATTGATTAAACTGTGGAACCAAGTCTGCAAAACAATAAATTTTTTATATCATAACTTATTTTATGATTAAACAAATAAGTGAATTTGACTTACCATAAATGACCTTACAGCCAATTCGGGTAAGGCAGGAGAGTAAAAATGTAACATTGCAGCATGAGCATTCTCTGTTACTTTTCTAAATACTTTGTGACGGGACTCTGTCCATAAGTCCATCGTTTCACCATATCCTGTGACAACTACTCGCTCAATCATTAATCCTTTAAATGCTATCACTGCTTTCAAAACATGTCCTAACGTTACATGAAGTACAGCATTAGATGCAAATGGTCGTGATACAGAGACTGTCATATCATTGAATTGACGATCGAATGTTGATATCAACGAATCAACTTGCCTGTTGAAAACATGATATACAGATTTACTAATTTTAGTAGATGGAATTAATTATAGTCATGTTATTATAAAAACTTACTGTGGTGACACGTTGTGACTACTTGTTTGTATTCTCCCTCTTTTTGTTCTATTAGAATTTGTATAGGATCGTTTCAAGGAATTTTGACTGAGCAATGCCTGTGCAACGTTGCTATATTCATGAACCTTATCAGTCCATTTATAACTATTAACAAGAGTGCCATAAAGGGCCTGTCTTTCTTGTGTTGTTTCTTGACTCAAATAGGCAGTACTTGCTAAATTAAATGGGCCTGGTGGAGGGTTTAAACTACCCACTGCCTGCTCGACATCTCTGTTAGGCAATCATTAACAGAAGATATTAATGTCAATCAAGTCAAGAAATCACATGTATCTTATAAATAAATATAATATGACGCAAATGTAACATTATGCTGATCTGTACAGACCTTAAATTAATATTAACAGTCGTCAAAAGTTCCTGAAGCTCCAATAAATATTTTGTCTCCTTATTTTCATCTCCATGTTCCGCACGGAGTCCACTTCCCAAAGAATCAAAAACTTGACCTACACTTGATCGTAACACTTTTATTGCCGTAAGAGCGGTTTGCAACTGCTCCATTTATTATATTTTTATTGAAATTCACTTTTACCAGACCTATTGCAGATGCAACTTATTTCATTCATTCTAAACATAACAAACATAACCCTACTTAACTCTCTTGAACATTCTCTAGCTTTACCGGACTAAGATAAAACAGCATAGGTTATATGAGCTCGTGTTTTTGTAGGCAGAGATGAGATAAGATACTAACGCCCGTTTCCTCCGACGCGGTTCAATGTATAAACTCGGTTTAACTGTGCTATTAGCCAATCAGACACTTGTATTTTGAAGATAAACGGAGTTTATGCATTGAACCGCGTCGGAGGAAACGGGCGTAAGTCGAGTACAAAGTCTCTGCTGTAGGTGTTATGACATCCGGGTTTAATCACGTTTGCAAGTCATGGTTTAGGAGTGTATTAAGAAATTTATTATCAAACTGCGACCCCTCCTGTATACGTATCTAAAACTGACGTAACTACTTGTGCACTATGTACTTGTTGTCAGTAAATTTCGGAACTTTTCGGAATTGGTAATTACTATCAAATATATAACCGAGGAAATATAATCGAGTGTCTCTAAAAAAGATTTATCTCATCAGTCAACTTCACATAAAATTGTGTAGTTTCTTTCACATTTCTCAAAAGGAATATAATAACCGTGTTATCACAATGGGCAGAGGACTAGATTTTGCCAAAATGGTGCTAAAAAGCGCAAGTGAAAAAAAGGGATTTGAACAATGTTTAAAGAGTGTAAGTTATTGGTTTTTGCATTAATGCATAAAATATATTTTATAATGTTTCAATCATGCGCTTACAACGTGTGATTAACCTCGATTAAATTCATCACTTGCCTCTAATGATTGTATGTCAATTTAGAGCTCAAAATACGAATACAATTATGATTTGGTATTTATATTTAATTACATTAAGATGATTTGCATAATTTCACCAATTTTGTTACAGTTAAATGTGGTTTCGGCAGGCAATGGAAAGTGCACAGTTGAATTTACTGTTGCCGAAGAACATTTGAATGGAGGAGGAACTCTCCATGGTGGTTTTACTAGTACACTAGTTGACTGTATTTCTGGTTGTGCTCTAATGACTCATAAAGATTCTAATCCAGGTGTTTCTGTAAATCTTCATATCACGTAAGATATATTTTAATATTTCTCTATCAACCAAGAACAGTACTTTTCTTTTTTACATAGTATAAGGAACTACTCAATTTATCAAACGTCTGTTTATTAATAAATGTTAAAATTTATATTATACATTGTCATTATTAATGGCACAGGTTCATGAAAGCAGCTTTTCCTGGTGAAGTGGTAGTAGTAGATGCTAAAACTATACGTGCTGGCAGGACTTTGGCCTTTCTCGAGGTGGAACTTAGAAAGAAAGTTGAAGGGAGTATCATTGCTCAAGGACAGCATACAAAATTTCTAGGAGAATAATAAATTTTAACTAATAAATGCAATGCAGTTGTTAATGTACAGACTGTCTACTGCTGTAGAACATATTTATGTACATACTAGAAAATATAACACAACAAATAAATGCTAATCTGTGAGTTTTCTCAAGATACTTCCATGGAAAGTACCTCAATGGGGACATTAACAAATGCATGGGTCACAAACGTTACTCATATTTTTACTCATTTTACTAAATAGAGTTGTTCAGCCTTAACACTCGCCAATGGATTCCCGCAGAATAATATCTGTCATAAACATGGGAGATATTTATAAAATGAATGAGCATACCGTTGAAATAACGAAGCATATATATATATACAATAATTGCGCGTACGATTGATCACAACGATATAAGCAAAATACATGAATGGTGAACGACAACGCAATGAGGTCATTTAAAAAAAAAATGATGCCCCGTTATAGAAGTTCATTTAGACTTCTGGACTTCCTCCAACCGTACCATCAGTTCCTCTAACCGGCGCGAAATTTCGCCAACTTGTTCCGTCAATTTCTTCGTCTTCGTATCAGACTCAATTAACAATTGTTTAAAGCATTTCAGATCATTGCAATTGTTACTCTCGTCAAGAATATCGTTCTGCCGCAAATTATTCGTAGCTGAATATTTAGCAGCACTATGACGTTTAAATCGTGATACAGTGTTATCGCGATTCTCGCAATTCTCACAGCAATCAGACCATATCCGTAGATCCACTGTAGGGATACCATTGCAAGAACCCAAAGGATTATTGCCGTTAGGCAGGAGGAAAACATCATGTTGAATACGAGAAATATTGTCACCATTGTCGCAGAGTATCCTCGCCAGGGTGACCTGCTTGATCTGAGCTAATTGTTCAGGAGGAAACGAGGATGGATTCTCGTACCAAAATCTGTCGCCATCCCTCATCCTCTTGAATTGTTCTACCAAAAGACACCGAAACAGTGGACCGACTTTGGCATTGGGTAACTGGTCCTCCAGGATACCACCTA
This sequence comes from Calameuta pallipes, assembly GCA_030142375.1. Taxonomy (NCBI): domain Eukaryota; kingdom Metazoa; phylum Arthropoda; class Insecta; order Hymenoptera; family Cephidae; genus Calameuta; species Calameuta pallipes. The sequence continues at coordinate 224,333 of JARQSW010000384.1, read as the reverse complement.
CCCATACATCAATGTTACCAGGATGTCCATAGAGTTCTCTCAACTTCTGACGCACTTTCCTGTCACTGATCTCATTAGCGAGATCCTCGAAGGTTTCCACGTGAGACATGTTGCAATACTGACGCCAGGACAGGTATCCTGGAATAGCATGATCGCGAGAGCGCTGCACGTTCATGGCGGCCAGATCGAGGGCGACGGCGTGAGCCGTGCGGAAAAGCTGCTCGGTCAGCTCGACATTGAGATTCTGTTCAGGCAGTTTGAGTTTTGCTGCAGTGGCAAACATTCCTCGTATAAGAGGATCAACGCCGCCTTCATCGACCAGACGCCAGGGCGAGAAGAATGCGTCGCGCAGATGCAGTGGACCCTCGGGTATAGACTGGAAGGACTCGTTTAGTCGCTCTAATCGTGGTTGAATCAGTGAGTGTCCGAAGCGGAGTGCAGCAGTGGCAAAGACATTAGCTATACTAGCATCTATTGTTGGATCGTATCCTTGATATGGCTGTAAGAGTTCATCAGTGTCTGTTCCGAGTATCAGAGGTAGCCAATGACTATACGTGATATGCTGCATCTCGGCACCGACGATCTTGCGCGCCTCCTGGTAAATTTTCTCACCGTTCCAATGAGAATTCAAGTCGTAGAGTGCACGAGCTATACGATTGTGTTCCCGCAACCATATAGTATGCATGGCTAGAAGACCTACTTGTTCATTGGCTCTTATGTCACCAGCTACAAAACAATTGACTGAACTCTCTAGAGGATTCCGACGACAGTCCACAAATTGTCCGTTTGCGTAGGGAAGTAAAGCTTTGTGTCCTGGAAGAGAAGCACCTTCGCGAAGAAGTCCACGATCTGTTGTAAGGTCGCGTAGATCCTGAGCGACAGCATCGTTGTACCCGTATACCTGGGATGCGTCCAGGTAGCTGGTGAGCTGATTAAGTTGTTCACGAGGAGTTAAACCGCCCCAGAGTAAACTAGTCTCGCCAGAACCACATACAGCGCTGGTCCTGATAAAATCTATGCAACGTCGATTGCTTATACGTGGGTCACCTGGTGGAACTTCCATAGGGAAACAGGGTGCGGCATTGTCGCAGGACTTCTTGCAGTCTATACCATCCCAGGATTCACTGGAGACAGACGGTAGGGCATGGTCCAGATCATGGTCCAGAAATTGTCCCCATTGCATAACCATATGAGTGATTGTGCTATCAGACGTGATATCATGCGTCGATATCAAAGTGGTAGAAACAAGTCTTGCAGCAGGTTTTGGATATCCATAATACAAGCGACCTTTTTCCCAACCTACGGGTATGGAGAATCCGTTCTCGTAGATGGGTTGCAAGATCCTTCTGAAACCAGTATAAGATGATCCCCAGGTAGGATGCTGCAGGTTGTTACAGGACCCATCAATAGTACGATAACGATTATGGAAACACATATTGGAGCAGTCGCTACGATGCCTGTGCGCCGTGCATCCTGACAATCTTTCAATCTCTGCTACCTGATCAGCAGTCAGAATTTCCTCATAACGAAATTCCCCGGTGGTATTAGCAGAAGCGCCAGCGTTAACGAGTCTCCGGATGTTCACCATGGTACGCTCAAAGAGTTCAGCAGGTCTTGCAGCTGCACGACCAATAGCATCAGGAAATCTTGCCAGACGGAAAGGATCAGCCGTACGTGGTCCTTTTGGATTAAAGAGTGAGTCCAGGGTCTTATTAATTGCCCGGTCGATAGATTCGGTAGCCTCCTGGAATGCTCGACTAATAATTGTATCTGTTGCACCAGGTTGACGTATCTTCACAAGAGCCTGCGCAGTGACTCTACCAAATTCATTCGTTGCAGAGCATTCATACCTCCCAGTATCTTGAGAAGTGACATTGTACAGGTAAAGGCTACCTCCACGTGATATCTTAAACCTGGTGCCCTCGACAGCACTGCCATCTTTCTTCCATTGTATAAATGGTTTTGGATTGCCCTCAGCTCTGCAAGGTACCTCGACAGTCACACCAGGTTCAACTTCCATATCCTGAGGTTCATAAATGAAACGAGGTGGATTGGACTCAGCAGCGATCACAGTCAAGTCTGCAGTAACTTCTGCAAAACCATCCAAGCTCGTGGCCTGGCAAACGTACCGAGCCGAATCACTTTCCTTGGCTGCTAGGATCGTCAGACTGGATCCAGAATCTTTGATGAGTATTCTTCCGCCGGAAGCCAGTTGCAGACCGTTCCTCCACCACTGGATCTTTGGCAATGACTGTCCTTCAGCCCTGCAGACGAAGACTACTTCGCTACCGACAAGAACCTTTTGCGACTGTGGTACTTCAGTAAATCGTAAAGAAGGACTGACTGTAATAACTGCCCTGGCTCTTCTTGACTTTGTAGATCCCATTTCGCTGTTAGCGATGCACTCGTACTCGCCCTCGTCGCTTTCCGTTACGTCGGAGATCACCAAAGCACCATCATCGCGAATGACGTATCTGTTACCGTCTACGTTCAACTCATCCGAATCCCTCATCCATTTGATTTCCGGCTTCGGATCACCGACTACTTTGCATGAGAAGACAATCGTCTCGCCTACTTTTGTCTCCACGTCGGCAGGACCTTCCATGATGCGTGGTTTGCCTGCAAAAGACAAATTCATGAAAAATTTCACGCATTGTTCAAAGTCCATTCCTACGTTCGGTTGCTGTAAGCCAAACGGATTCACCTTGACATATTAACTCACTGCACAATGCACTCTGAGAAAGGATGCTAGGGAACTAGTTTTTAATAAGACTCAACTGCAATGGAAATCCTTAGTTGTCATCCCCGTCAAGGAACGTCCTTTCATCTGTATAGGTAATTGACATACTGCAGCCATTTCTGAATGTTGCTCTTGGAGACGTTCCACCAGCCACATAATGTCACAGTCACAGACAAGGGCATTGCTGTCAAGTCTTAGACGAGTCATTGGTCCGACATTGCGAAAAGCATCGGAAGGTACACGATGCAATTTATTATTATGCAAAAAGAGTCTCTCCAGGGCTGGCAAATTGTTAAAAGTTCCTTTTCGTATCTCTGTCAATCTATTGTAATGAAGATAGAGATGCTCCAATTTTGGCAAATGACTGAACGCACCAGGTTCTATGTGCTCTATACGATTTTTATAAAGATACAAAATCTTAAGATTAGGAAGTCCATTAAAAGTATTAGCACGTATCTGCCTGATTTGATTGTCATTCAGCAGCAGCGTATGCAATTCTTTTAGACCGTCAAAATCACCAGGTCTCAGCTCAATGATGTTATTAACCCTCAGATCTCTGAAACAAAGAGACATCCGTATTAAACCAGTAAATTCTAATTGGCGCATGCGCTCTTAGGCGTTCTCATGTATGTTAAAACAATTCTGGGTATTCTTATATTTACACTCAATTGCAAGATAAATTTATTTGCCAAAGAATGATGATAATCTTCTGAACTCTTTGATTAAATTCCTCAATTCTTTTACGTGCGTTATTCTAATTTTTACCGTTATCCTTTTTAATCTTTGTATCATTACTTTCACTGAACTCTTTAATTCAATGAAATTTTATTAGGAACAATGACCGCAATTTAAAAATTCACTTAAGGCAATTTAAAAATTCAAAGATACACAACATATTGACGGTTTTCAAACAAATTATTATTAAGCTCTCGAAATCCGGTTTCTGCCTCAGATATAAAATAATTGACGACGACACGAAAATCGTACATGAAATTCGTTCAAGGTCGAAGATTCACTTTATTTGTTCTTATCGTTCTCCACGAGGCTGTTTCTTAAAATATAACTTATCCGTATTGCGTACGATTTCTCTTGACATTATCCGTGGCGCCTCTGCGTTTCTCAATGCCAAAATATGTTTATGGCCCTTTTCAAACATCTATCTCCTCCAGAAATCCATTGGCAGGCTATCCAAATCCACGAGCCACATTACACGTGTGATCCAAATCATGAGCATTCTTTTTTTTTGACTGATACATATAATTTGTATATTTTAAAAAGGAAACGCTGTAACATGATTTATCTTCCCGTCCAAAAGCTCTTCCCAGCATCCAACATAATAGTACAAGACTTTAGCAAAGATGGCGATCCTCTCTCCTACCATGTCTTTTTCTATTTATTTCAGCACGAGGCAACTTTAGAATTGCTAATAGCTCCACGGGATTGGCTAGCTGAACATGAACATCTGAATCGAATTATGCGATTAAAAGTTCATAAACCTCAAATGTATAACCAGACTCGTGAATCATCCAATAAGAAATTTAGCCTCGTTACAAAACTCGAATAAAATATATCCACCATAGAGATCTTAGTTATGATATTACATTCGTATAAGGAGGTCGTTGATACTATATAGAAAATCTGTACTGTGTACAGTGGAACCGTTAGAATTCTTTTCAATAATATATACATACATCTCAGGTCTGATGACCAAAAATTGTGTTACCACAATAAAATTGTGCGATGAAGTATAATAAGTCTCTGATATTGCCATCGTTGAATTATTATGATATCAAAGATGAAAATAAAGAATCAAATCTGTATCGTACCAACAAGAATAACCGCATGGCCTTATGTGTATACATAGCCTGATCTCAGGAACCAAGTGATAAGTTTGATCATACACACTGCTTAGTAACTGCTATTTACGAATCAATCAAAATAAAAGCATACAGTCTGTATATCCTATAATCCCTATAATCGATACAAAAAAGCAATTGAGAGACGGAACTAGTAATTAAGAAAATTTTCCACCATTGATTTACAAAAGATAAATTTTTAGAGATTTAGAAAAAATGGTATTAAACCTCCAAAATTGTCTTATACAACAAATAATAATCTGTACTGTCAATTAAGGCTATTGAAACTGTCTATATCTACGTACTAGTTGAAAAATGTAGAAACCACATATAACTCTTTGAATAAACAGTACGGTTAGGTCCTTAAAAAAAGAACCGGTACGTTATATCTATATTATTTCAAGGAAACAAGCAAACGCATCATTTTCTTCTTTTTCAGATCTATCTCCGTATCTCTTAGTCGCTGACTAAGCAGCGACGATGTTCCAGTAAAATTCGAAGAAGAAGAGACTGCAGAGGCATATATAGCTCGAGCCCAGAGGAAGTGACACTAAGTGAACTCATCCTAGAGCTTCATATAAACCCAAGCAACATGAGCATCTATTATAAATACAAGAATAAAGATAAAGACTAATAATATAACAAGGTTTGTATGTATAAAATAAAGTTAAAATAAGGATTGTCCATATCATCCACTCACAGGACGGTAGTATTGTCTGGTACCCTGGGGACACGAGTCAGCTTTTGAGACATGCATCTCACGGTGTTAGCAAGACACATGCACTTGTGCGGACATTCCCTGCTATTAATTCCACGAGCCTCCAGTGCTGCTGAACGATAACACAGCACCAGTAAAAAACCCCATAGAAGAAGAGTCCAGGGTAGGCTCATCTTGCTCAGATCAAAACGAGTGCAACCGACTGTATCCGTGTGCAGCAGCGGCGCCTACTGCAAGAACTGCAGCAACTCTTACTGCACCAGGAGGTTCCTGAGCTAATCTTTGCGACGCGAACACGAAGCAGCCGGCGTAGATCTGCTCGAGTATGAAACTGGTCAGGAGGACGCACGTCGAAGCTCGTTCCTCTCTCTTCCCAGCTCGAGCAGCTACTGGCACCGTTCCTCTTTGGCCAAGTCGAGCTAACTTAACCAGTCAGCATGCGGGAGTAGTACGAAAGGTTTCGTGATCGCTGGGTAAGACCCATTGGCTTCGTTGAGAACGAACGAAGAGGCTGGTTAAGGGGAATCACGAGCCTTGAGAGAAAGAGAGATGGAGAGAGAGAGAGAGAGAGAGAGAGAGAGAGTGAGTGAGAGAAGACTTGGACTCACGTTCCCTCTTATAAAAGAGATACGAAGCCTATGACTGTATCTTGCTTACGAAGGGACGCCTTTTCTTATGTTATTCTCTATTATATCTCTATATATCTATACGTGGTATCCCTTTCGGCCTTACTTCTCATCCTGAGCTTATGCATTCCTGAACTCTCATTTTTGGTTTGCCAATACGGTCTTGCGGGCATCATCAAGTCTTCTCTGGTAATGACAGTGAACCTTGTTTATCTAGAACAGTCATTACTTTATGCTACTTTTTTTAATAGTTCTATTAATTTTCTTACTTGGTGATATGCTTATACGTTACCCATTTATGTTTATGTCAATGGACGTGTAAATGGAGGCAATCTTTTGCCACTGGAACGCTTCGTTTATTTTTATTGTTAATTGTCAGAGCAAAAACACATAAGACGCCAGTTACGTTCCTTTCTCGGCTGAGTTTATTCACTTCTTTGTTTCTTATGTTGTATCCTTGCACCACTGAAGACCTTTGTGCGCGGTTCTCTCATACTTCCCTGTATGTTGGTGCAGTCTAGCATGCAGCTTTGATATGCTGAACCCTCGAGGGAATGCAGTTCCTTGACTTATAACGTTAATCATGGGACACGTTGCTTTATCAACATCATAAATTCAAGGTACCATGAGATTCGTGGTTTACTTTGGGATCTACTGTCAGGCTCTTTAGAAACTTTAGTATCCTGGCTTATTTAGCCTTCTATATATATAGATCCTCTTAGTATCCTTTACTGCATCCTGACAGTTAGTACTGTATTATTTCTTGATATTTTGTTTTTTGCAATTACTCAGGCTTATACTGTCCATTCAATTAAATTAGCAGATTTCACCATTGCAGTAATGATAACAAAATGATACTGGGAAGACTCTTCATAATATTACCGACGTTACAGATAATAAATGATGGCTTCCAAGAAATCGTCTTCTGGTTATGTCGCTCGATTTACCACAAAATCCTTCCCATTAATCTGGTGTCCAATCGGAATATAATTCCTTTAATACTCGCCATGTATGTAAGTACTTCTTAGGGTGACCTAAAAACAAATATTATTGTAGCTTACATAAATAAATCTTGCACATGGAATAAATGTTATTCATTTTTCAGTATTGACCTTATCGAATAGTATCTACAACGTCCACACATGCTGAGATGAGTTTTATTTGTTAAAGAGACGTTTGTATGCTGTGTCAAGGAAGCATCATCATTGGTCCAGTCATCAAGACGGCTTGTGATACTGTCATGACCCTAAATAATCTTGGGATCTAACAAAGTGGCAGAGCCCATGTTCTACAAGGAAATTATTATTTGCAGAAACAGTTAGAAATGAATGATCACCTTCATCGTGTCACGTATGTCTCTCTCGTGGATCTAAGACTTTTGTCATTTAATATTCCAAACTTATAACGAACCCTTGTATAAAGTCTGACGCTTTTATATTTTTAGATTGTTGCTGTCGAACTTAATGAGAGTTCATCAACTGTGCATAACCTTCGTCACGCCAGTCACGTATTTGAAGTACAGAACAATTTTCATCGCTAGACCAGCAATTCAATGTCAAATCGTTACAGGAAGTATCATCTAGGAGTGGCTCTTATTATTTGATTAACTATATAGGTAATCATAGACTTGCTATATCCAATTCTAATTTACGGTCAGTATATAAGGTAATGAATTCACTGATTGTGGGAATTCTATACGTGTGTACACTTTTCATTAATAGTATCTTAGCAGTGGGCAATTGGCCAGTTTCAAAAGATAAACTCTATATTACCATTTTCACGTAATTCGTTTATACATGATTTGCCTTTGGCAACGTAAACCAAATGTAAAAATTTGGCATCGGCTACGGGCCAGAGGCCAATGATTAAAGTATCGGACTAAAGATATGAATGTATGACGTTAACCGCAAAATGCTCTTGTACCATGAAAGATTTATTATGTGATATCAAAAAGGGATCTATACTGAGTATTAAAATTAACCATGCGTCTCGACTCTGATATATATATAATATACACGTATATGGTATACACTGACATGAGTCTAGGGATTTCGTAACACCTTGACAATATATATTAACACTACAACAGTCCATATACAGAATACTATACTATAGCAGTCGATTATTCCGTAATTTCCCCTTCTGTAGAAAAAGAGAATCTACAGTCCATATGACTTTCTGTGCCCACATAAGCATATGGGCATGCCTATAGATATAGTATTTCTGTATAACGTATGTCTCCTACAGTCTTACACAGAAATAGAACATGACTCAATATTTAGGCAGGACTGATTTACTGCAGCTTTAAACGGAATTGTGAAATAGAATAATACTGGCGAATCTCCTCCGAATTTTATTATTTTTGACACTTTAAATATCCTTGACCATATTAAGACTCTCAGCGATGACCGCAATATAATTGTCATAAACATTTGATAGTCAAGCGTTTCATACTTTGACACATTTCTTTGACTTCCGTTATCAAGATGTTACAAAAAAGACATATGGGTCTGATGATATCATCATGATTAAATGACAATAGGTCATTTAATGATGGTGAAGTATGAAAGAGAAAAGGAATATCTTTGTGGAAAAAAAAAGGAAATTGGAACAGTGGATTTTTGTAATTTATGGTAATTTAGTTTGTAAGGTTATGAATATTTTCCTTTTCGTTGATTAGAATTAGAGATTTGGAATCTATCGAGGGAGATGAATAATAATGACAGCAGAATTTATTAAGTTTGAAATATAAATTTATTGAAGTCTTCGTGTCCTCGCACTTGTGAACGTAACCGCACAAGATAATTGTTAATGAATGAACCTGTATCATCGCCTCATGACATGTCCATCACATAAATATTACTTTACATCTAGTCGGTGTGTAATAATATATAGTTTTTATATAATAATATATACAGTGAGGAGTAACAATATGTAATGTACATATTTGTCCACAGAAAAAAAAAATTAGCGATTTGACGTTCTCATTGTAGAGACAGTACTCGTGGTATGTACTCTGATCTTTAAAAAGGAAATTTAATTATACGTGCAAATCGTTCCGATACGTTTGTGCGTTGGGTAATCAAAGAAAATATATTGAAAAAGAAAGAGAAAAAAATGGATAACACGCATTGCGATTCATCGCACGAAAAAAAAAAAAAAAAAAAAAAACATTTTCTTGGGAATGAGTCTGCACATGTGAGATTTGATTATTTAAGTTATACGTTCTGTAACGTATACAGAAATTTCTCGATATTTTTTCTTGCCAACTGCTTTGCTTCCCGTGTTCTTTGCCACGTCGGCCATTGACAGTAATAAAATATACAAAGCATCCTGAAGTTTGCGAACCCAGCGAATTTCGATGTGAAAGTTCAACTTCTTGGAGAAGTTTCGAAATTCATAGGCCATCAATTTGAAGGAATCTTAGGGAATTTTTTGTGCGACGCGGAACCAAGTGGGAATTAAAGTTGAAAAGTAATATCTTGAAAAAATAAATGCTTGCATAGCATAATGATAAACCCACGCGTAACGTTATTCGGATAGTATTACAAAGTGACAGATATTCACATATTTTTTCTCATAATTTTTATACATAGAAAAAATCAAATTGCATAATCAATAAAAAAAAAGTTATGAAGGATAGTCACGTCTGTGACTTCACTAAGCTCTATGTGTTTGAGAATGAAAAAGAAAGATAAAACGAAGAATATTTTGAGCTCTAATGATCTGGCATCAAACTATTTATATTTATTGCCATGGTATTCATAGAACAATGTACAAGGTGGACTGAAAACTAATATTTACAAAACGAATAATGTTCCGCCTTGTGCATTGTAACTTGGCAAGCGTCACGTTTCGGTAAAGTCAAACAGTTTCTACCGCCATTTTGTAGAATCAGCTTGGTAAAATCGACAAGCATGAAGCAAAAGCGATGAACTCAATCAATGGGATCGACTATTACCGGAAACAGAAAATTGTCTCATTCTGAATGATTGAACAAAAATAATAATTAACTTTGACATTACAGGAACCATACACTGACTATAGCTATAGTTCATTGAGCGTATGTCTACACCTGGAGCACATTGTCACGTCAATCATTCACCAAAGTTCTCCCAGGAGACGAGAGACAAACTCATCATAGAGAATGGTTCCCAAGGAATCATCCCACGATGTTGATAATTCATCAATTCTCAATCAGATTCAACGGACGTTCACGCAATCTTCATGAATATAGTACGATCACGCATTTTGCAGTGCCTCAGTTCGCGTAGTGCACGTTGAGCTTCACCAGGTGATGAAAAGGCGACCCTGGCATCACCAGTGGGCATCCCTTTGTCGTTATAACGTCTAATAACATTTTCACGTTTAACGTCGAAATCGCCAAAGAAGTCAATAATCTCATCGATGTCAGCTTTGAACGGTACGTTCTCCAAGGAAAGGACGCAGCCTGGTTTACCAAAACCTTCGACGTAGTCTAGGGATCCAGGATGACGTCCAGGCATATGCCTAGGCATACCCATCATAGGTGGACCTCTGGGACCAAAACCAGCATTACCAAAGCGAGGCGGATGATTGGTCATCGGTGATGAAAAACGGGGTCTGGATTCCTGAAGTAGTGGATAATGCTGCTGCTGCTGTTGCTGCGGCAGTGTTCCTTCCAGCAATTGGGAGTCCACGAGACCCAGTGTCTCCATCATTTTAGTACGCGGTACCAGCTCTATTGTAGGAACATTTTTTCCTAGGGGCAATCCATTCTTTGCCGTGGCACGTACAGCTTCCTCGGTGGAGTCGAACTCGCAGAAACATTCACCAGCTGGTTTACCGTTCTGGTTAAGCATCATGTGTATCCTATGAGGTACTATACCAATGTCTGAGAAAAAGTCTAAGATGTCACGATCCATAGTCTGAAAGGGTAATCCGCGCATGATGATGCAGTCTGACATTGATGACTCGTTAAGTGTCTCCTGCTCGTGCTCCCTCTTCGCCTGGGCAAACTTCTCCTCGGTAATAGCCGTTGCAGTTACTTGCTTAGGTCCTATCTTCAAGGGTATAGAGAGCGAAGACTTTGCGTCTTCCAAACGAGCAAACTGGACGTACGCCATGTACTGCGTGCTACCAGTCTCTTTGGTACTCGTGATGAATAGGTCATTGATCTTCCACTCGTGGAAGAGTTTGGCTATATCCATTTCCTTAGCGAATGACGGCAGTTCTGTCAGATATATACAGGTAGACGATCTGGAGTCAGAATCCATACCGTCGTCGTGTCGGTCTTTTTCTCTTTCAGGTAAATACGAATCCACTGCCTTATCAAATATGGTCTCGTCCAGGTGAAGAACCTCGACCTCGGAACCGCGAACGAATCTCGGTGTCTTCAGTGCCATCTCCTTGCCTTCTAATTTACCAAATTTGATATAAGCAATGCCTACGCGATTACCATGATTGTCGTTTATCAATTTTAATCCATCCTTCCTAATGTAGATACCCTGGAAAGCATGGCGCACGTCACCGTATCCGGCATTCAGTGGCATATTGCGAACCTCGACGCAATTCCCACCGCCTGGGTTAGTCTTGGTTGTTTCACCGCCAGAGAAACGACTATTATTCGTTGAGCTGCGACCGCCTGTTGGTCTCTCCGGTCCATTTTCAAAGTTACCGAACTGCGCCATGTTTGTCTGGAATGCGTGTGGATTACGTCTGCTGTCAAGTTCCTGCATCTTATTCATAAAAGTATTATTGGGTCTGGTAGTTGGTCTGTATGGTACAGTGACAGGATTAGCGTTATTCATATTGTACATATTTGTATCCGGCGTTCCACTGAAAGGACTTCCTCTGGAGTTAAATCTCATCTGATCCAATCGTCCTGGTTCGTTCTGTCCCCAGGATTCGCGAGGTCTGTTAATAGATCCCATACCAGTGCTCATGTTAGGCATAGCCGAACTACCTAGACTCTGCGGTAGAGAATTCAAACTAACAGGATGACCAATATTTGGTACATGAGGCTGCATGAGGTTCCCAACCCCGTTCAATCCATTAATACCAAACTGATTAGGTTGTAACATCGGCTGCTGTTGCTGTCCCATTACAGGATTACCAAACGACAAAGAACGCTGCTCAGGATCCTGAGGTAGAGCAGCTACAGCCGCTCCTAGAATACCTGGTGCTAACATGGCCGCTTGCATCTGGCTCTGTGGTGGCACTTCCCATATACCATTTTCAACTATAGGAGCCTTTTTAGCAGTAGCTGCAGCTTTTATATCCTTGGGGAATTGACCCACGCATACAACGTCATTGGTCTCATCCTCAACGGTGTCTTTCCTACGTTCAGCGGTGCTGCTACGCTTTGTGTCACGATCTCTAGATCGCGTACGATCACGAGATCTAGAACGATCACGACGACGACGTCTGTCCCGCCTGTCACGATCACGATCACGTGATCTACTTCTGTCCCTACGTCTACGATCGCGTCCTCTATCCCTATCGCGCCTATCACGATCACGATCTCTATCGCGAGATCTTGATCTATCTCTGGATCTAGATCTATCGCGTCTATCCTTACGATCCTTACTGGACTCGCTGTCGTTATCCTTCTCCTTATCCTTCTTATCGTTTGGGGAATTAGGCTTTACTTGTACCGGAACCACTGGTACCGGTGCACTCTGCATAAATGATTGCAATGTCAATGTCTGTTGTCTAGCTGCCTCTATAACCTTCTGCATTTCCGTACGTGAACTCAGTAACAATTTAATCTTCATTTCCTTGATCTTACCGCCATCGTGCATCATTGCCTGTCGAGCATCCTCGTCGGTACTGTAACAAAAGTCAATCGTTACTCCAACCATCCTTCTTACTTGAGTATTAAAATAAGTACAGTCGATAAAAATGATATTTACCTAAAGGCGATGAAGGCATCGCCCAATTCACCACCAACAATATGTACACCACCTTCAGGAATACTTAATCCACGAAAAAATTGGCGGATGTCCAAAGCATTGGCAGACCACGCCAGGTTCTGCAGTCTAATAATAACACTCATATTGATTTGATATCTGAAACATGAATTTTTATCACATACAAATTAACGACTCATCATTTAAATACCAATTGATACTCGACATTATAAATTGAAATAAACTCTCTTATTAATTATACAAATAAAATTCTCAATGAAGACTGATGAAACAGACTTCTGCTACGTGTACAATGCAAAAGGTCGCTTTCTGCTCCAATCAGGATTGACTGTGGCCTTAATTGCTACGAGGATAACTCCAGCGAGTTAAACCACAAAATTACCATAATCTTTTCGCCTGACTTTAATGATCGCCAGTGTATCCAGCACATAACGCGTCCCAGTCATTTCGTTATCATCTGGACGCGTGCGCAAGTCCACGAGAATGCCAATGAGAAGCAAACATATGGACAGGGTAAGAGTGAGAAAGACAAAAAAGAAAGAGTACAAATAATATACCACCTTATACGATCCATATAAAAACATAAAAAAAAGATAAATAATTTCCAAACAGAAATCCATATCAGACAAGTACACCCGTCACCGTAAGCTATAAGTGTTACATAACCGATAAAAGATAAGTAAATTCAATTAAATCTCCGTCTGCCGATCAAATATAATCGACCCATAATCAATCCCTTGGCCGTCGACAAGACCAAATCCAAACTGCCAATCAGAAAGAAGCGACGTTGCATTAACAATTTTTATATCATTTAAATATAACCTATCTTCTTCATTCGTACCAAAGATTCCTTTTACGGAGTACATCGTCATCATCTCAATTCCATTTCTTATAATGATATAGTTTTCAGGTTCATAGTTATATTTTTCATCTACCCAGTTATTAGGAACGCACTGTAACAATGCACCAGTAGCAATGCTGTTTACGCAATGTTTCTATACAGGGTAATTTGTATACATCCACGGGTGTCCCAAATCCAACGTCTGTCACACTAGTAGAAAGGTATTTTGAATGCCTGTTAAAGAATAAGACGCGCATGGCGTATCTCGTACATGAAGTATACGTCATATATCGCGCGTAAGTCGTTAAAGAATGCATTAAAGATTTCTAAGAAAGAGACGACACGAACGAATGGAAAATTAGAACGTCAGTAAATTTTTAAATAGAATTGTAGAGTATTTTAAATGTATATTCATAGTTTAACGGTTATACAACCAAGTATATATATTTCTGCTGTAGCCGATATAGGTATATCCCCTTCTCGCATCAACAATCGTATTTACACGAGCGATAAGTAACGTTTATCGTCCACGTTACTCGCGGGGATGACCATTCTTATTTTATTTATTTATAAAATACGGGATGTTTATTAAATAAAAGAAATATCTTTGCCCACGAAGTCACGAGCGCAGTCATACATTTAAATTTGGCGGTTTTTTTCAACGGACGTTATAAAAGTAGCAGAAGGAAGTTTTGAATCGACAATATAAATGGGTGAATTTAACGACTGACTGCTGATTATAATTTATATAGTAATTATCACTTTAATTTTTAGTTCTCTCACTGTATTGTTGTTTATAATGTTATTAGCATCGAACGTAATCTTTTCTGTATTGCAGGATGATATGATGGATGCTTGTCGACTGGCTGATTGAACTGCATACGATGACTCTTGAGTTTAGTCTGGAACGATGTCAATGTCTGCCATTTTGGATTCACGTTTCGTAAATCTTTCGAGCAATGCACGTGAACGTAAGGTACGAAGAAGAATTTATAATCAGTATTTAAAAAAAGATGGCTGAACGACTGCATGCACGTCTGACAATTCCTGCTGTAAGAGATATTACTTGGAATCCTGGAAATTCTTTTCTCACTCCTACATCTACCACTGTCACTTATTCCCTCCTTTGTAAATATTCTTTCCAGATTGTTCTGCAATGCGAAATCTTCATGAAGAATTCACGTGTCTGATGATTGACCGGACGATTTGTTGACGTAAGGAATGGTTCGTCTCGCATCTTCAAGTAACTCCATTATTTAACAATTCGATTGATAACGATCTGATTAGAAAAAAATATCACAGATTCTTCATATCCGCCACCTTGGTATTGTTCACTCTTATATAATCATCGATATTGACTTAGCATTCTATCAATAAATTATTGTTAAAGTAACAGCCTATTGAAACGTTTGATCTAAACGGATCTCATACAGTATCGCGGCGATGACAGTTCTCAAGGAATAATCGATTTATTTGTGAACGTTCAAAAGCACTTTGAACAAGATCGACGGATAATGCCTAAGGATGTAAAATGTCAAATCGTGGCGCTTATAGATAAAACGATATAGATCGAGCGTGGGTGCCGACACAGTTTCCAGCCAAGAGCAACGTATATCATCCTCGGCGAACAGAAATCAAGCAGATACCATGGGGGCCGCCGAAGATGTCTGCCCGACGCCAAAGTTGCATTCGGAAGATACGAAGTGAACGCAGCAGCCCGCTTGATTCGTCCTTTTTCGTAAGAATTACAAACGGGTGTCAAGATAGCAGTCAGTGGCAGGAAGTGGCGGCGTGTCGACGGGCATAACAAGACCATAGTATGGTAATGGCGCAGAGAGTTTCTTGAGGTCACGTTTAAATATATTTGTCACAAGACGTTTGTATCCGATGACGCAACTAGAAATTCTAACTCCCACCAGATGTCTCTTGTACATAGGAGAGACGGCAGCTGCAGTTTAACATTTGCATAAGGAATAACGTGGAATTGCGACGAGAATGGTGGGCCGTATGGATGAAGATTTCAAGAATTTATTTAGGAACAGATACTTGGGACTGATTGGAAGCAGGACGACGTCCTGGACTGAACAGACATGCAGAAATTAGACTGGTGCTTTTTTATAACTGCATCGTTGAGAGATTATCTTGATAACGGCAATGCGACTGCAACTGGTAAATCTTTGTAGAACCATTTTTTTTTTCTTTTATCTTGGAAGAATTGATGTCGGCTGTACTGAAGTATGTACTATGCTGTATGGGCCAGGGGTACTTTTCAGGAATAAATCAATAATTAATTATAATAATTGAGATTCAGTATATATTTCTGATTGATTCATCAGGTACTATCAGCCTGTGTATATTTATATAAAAAGTAAACGTTCCTGTAGTATCCAATCAGTTATCCGTAGGTAATATTAGGTTAACGAATATTCTGTATAAATATTTCAGGAACGGAGAACGGTCGATTAATCACGAGGATCTTAAAGGGTTCTCTATGGAATCGAAATGAATATTGATAATCGATGATTTCGAAATTAACTATCATCGTCAAATCCTCGCATACGAAGTATGTCATTGATCTCACGGCAAAACCCACTCCAACTGTGTACATGTCATCTGATGACCTATGATCTGATTCTAATGTTTTTTTTTTGTTACAAAAAGCAAAAGGATCATGTTCAGTAAAAAATAATAAATGAATAAAGCTCCTGCACTTAACAAGAAAAACATAAATGCACCACTGGATTAGACGAAATAATCATCGACAATAGGTTTGCGCAATTGAAATGAAAACATGCTGAAAAATACACAGAGTGAAACTAGAACCGGAGACGAAGAGTGACTGCATTATCATTGAGCAAGAATGACCCGAAGATTACTTGTCCGACATAGAATAAAAAAATAAGCGTCAAGCGTTATTTCCAACATAGAAAATACAGCGACTGACATTTCCACCCACGGAGATAGTCGTAGAGTTCAATAGACGAAGGTAATACACCAGGATTCTGAATTTTTTTTCTCTGTCTCTAGATCGTATAAATCATTAACGACGAATTTCATGAGGTATATCCTTCTTTTTTCTCCCTTTTTAAATCTCATATTTGTCTTACCCACACAAATATCTACGAGACGCTCGACGAAACACAGAGACAGCTGGAAAAGAAAAAAAGGTGGGGGGAGACATGCGTAGGTGTGTCACGATGTGAGCGTCAGGCTGCCGTAAATTCGCTAAGCGTCGCGGCGAGACTTCGCTCCACTCATCGTTAGAAAGAAGACACGAGGACGACGCCATTATCGACTGGATGAAATTCTAGACGATCCGCGGCCAACAAGGACGGAATCTCGAGGCAGAAGACAAGTCCCCAGCGTAGGAAGAGCAAAAAAGCATGTCGACTCCGGCATTGTTCCACGTACAACACGAACAGAAAACAATACAAAAAAAATTAACGAACGAAACAGCACGCAGCACAGCACTGAAGACACAAGTTCCTTCGAGACCAGGAAATTTGGGAGCAGCGATGACGAATTATCGTCATTTAAAATATGTCGCATCCCATTTCTCTCTCTCTCTCTCTTTCTCTTTCTCTTTTGACGTACTCGAAGGAATCCTGTCGATCCAATTCGTCGATGACATAAAGTTTCGCGCTTCTCGAAGGACTCGCAGCGCCGCGTTGCCAACCTTTCCTTTTTCCTGCCGACTGGAGACTATTGCCAAGTGAAATACAGGACACGATTGGAAACATAATGATTTTCGACAACTCGGTGAGTTTATGGCAAAGTTTATTGTCCTGCGTAGCGAGGTATGATCGTGTGAGGTTTCTTTTACTCTATAAATGATAGATAATAGTTCTTTCTTATTAGAAAAGAACAAGGAAAATATATGTATGTTTCGAACGTGAATTTCGCGTGATCTACATAACTGGACGGTGCCTGTACGTCGTTGTTTTCTAAGAAACGTGTAGATAACGTTTCGCGCTTTCACCCTTTGACGAAGATACTGTCGTTATATATGTTTGATTAGTCATTCCCAAACTTTTATGACGCCAGTTATCACTAAATTATTTGTCGAAAGTTTCGCATGTCATCCGCTACAGAGGCATTGATAATCGCATCGGGATTAATTATTTTTGTACAGCGGATGAAGCTGAAAGAATCATGTGATTTTATTTTTGTATCTTTGTTACCACTGTGAGTTTCAATTTTCATGGATACCATCAGTGATACGCGTATCAAAGTTTGGGAACTCTAGAAGTAGTACGTAGATCGATAATCGTAGTGGTAACTTCATTGAAGGGCTGTGATAAAGTTCTGGCATAATTACTTATAAAGGAACAACTACCCAGCGGTGTTAAATTACTCATGTCGCATTTCGGTTATTTAGAATTATCGTGTGCCTCCTTTTATTAGTCGGCCCCGTTATCAAGTCATTTAGATCAAATAAGCAGCAATAGCTCTTTGGATCGCGCATATTAATCTTTAAAATGAAAACCTGCCAAGGTCAGAAATAACTTACCTTTTTCTGATTTTAAAAATTATGTATAATGTAATTGAAATTCCTATGTAATAGCTATGCTCTTAGATATTAATACAATAAATAGTAATTAAAGCAAACTAGTCATTTCCCGAATTCTCATCTCGTTGAACAGAAGAGATGCATTTTGCAGGGTATCACTAGATGCATCGTTTCTCGTTGAGAATTAAAAAAAATATTATGTTAGCAGCAAGCAGAATTCAAAGAAACTTTGATTTCTGCTGAGTTTAGATGACTAGATTGCAATTTACTAATTTATAAACATGAATATTTATGTAATAGTTTAAGCACTGTTGAGATATCATGAATTATATTGCCACGCTGATATAACTCAAATGTCATACCCTCAAATTTGTATTTGCAGAGCATACTGGTGTCTTTCCTCATAAATCATAGTATAATAAATGATAGTGTCGTACCACATGGAAAGTGGATTCTTTTCATGTATTCATTATGACCTCCTAACCAGGAGTATTATAAAACAGGATCTCTTAAATATTCCATTTTGCTCAATTCCCATAATAACTTACATACAACACAACACTCGTTGAAATTAAGAGTTGTGCATATTTTGTCAGCAATATAGTTACCAGTCTTACCATTACCAATTCAAGGGTTACTTACCATATATTTGAGAAGCCCTGAGCATATAATGTCGATAATAATATTGCCGAGTAAAAATGCAGCTTAACTGAAGGCTCGTGGAGAGCCAACCCATGAGCAAAGGACTAAATGACTGTACAGTAAATCACAACACTTCCCTCCCAAATTACAAACTAGTTTTATTATGTTACTAGAGGAGAATTACCTTCACAGAAACTTCAGAAAGATCTTCTTTCTTCACTTCGTACGCAGCTAAAAGGTACGATGAAAGATAAGAACTCGACGAGAACTAAGATGGCCAAGCAGCAAGTGGTCCATCAGCGAAGAACAATGAAATGTAGAAGCAGAAAAGAAGCAGTCAACAGCACTGCATCATTGTATGAAAGTCCATCGACACTGTTGTACCTGCTCCTGACACCTAACACACACTGAGCAGCCTAAGATCCTGCAACACACACCATTTTTTCCACGCTGTACCTCAACCACTTATATCACAACACTGGTTGTAGCGTCAATGTGACCAATTGTTGTTTACATTATATAAGATCATAACTATGTCTGCAAAACAAAAAATTAATGCGCTTGAGGAGCATAGATAATGTAAAAATTCATACAAGATTTTGCTACTAAGGTAAAATGCCTGTACAACAATTATTTAAATCATTGAATATTTCTTCATATAAATGTCACCTTAGTATATTTTCAATGAAAACTTAAGTTGCCAAATAAAATAAAATATTAAAAACTTTTCACAAATATTACAACCTCAAGTTAATACGCTGCTCAACATAAATATAAATAACGGGCCAACCAAGCTATATCATGAAAACACGATAACGGTACTACAAAAGGCCTAATGTTTGTCGAAATGGCGCGAAATATTTCATGAATATAGATGCCATTGTGTTGGATGAAATTACAAGCCATCGTGAAAACACTGATATCGAAAATCTTAATTTCTGTTATCAAATTGATATCTTACTCAATGAATCGCAAGGATAATAAAGAAGAAAAATATTAAATGGAATACTCCCATTTGCTGAATACACGCTTCTGCCTCTGATAATTCTTAGGCGTTGTTGATTCGATAGTACATTCAATCAAGCTCACGCGTATATTAATAATCGAAAACAACAGATCGAGGAATGTTCTGCATTTCCATACGAAAAAGAAGGTAACGGTAATAGAATATTCACGATATTTCCAAGAGAATATGAATTGCAAAAATCATTAATTCAATCAGTTTACGTTGTTACTCAATACGCATGTTCGTATTTTCTAGTCGTGTAAATATCAATGAATGAGTAATCCAAGAAACACTCCACAAAATCCAACTCACCGAACTTACAGTGTGAAAAACG
This sequence comes from Calameuta pallipes, assembly GCA_030142375.1. NCBI lineage: Eukaryota > Metazoa > Arthropoda > Insecta > Hymenoptera > Cephidae > Calameuta > Calameuta pallipes. The sequence goes on along the minus strand of JARQSW010000384.1, from coordinate 204,149 downwards.
ATGGCCTTTTTCAAAATGCCGAATACGGACGGCGCAAGCAAATTATAACACGGTTAATCGATTTTCTTGTTGGATAAACGCCGAACGCCTATTCTGCACAGCGTTCCGTGTAATGGCTGCCGTAATGCTGTCTGATGCTGTCCAATGCTGTCCGTGTTTTTACTTATGAGAGCCCCGTAGAATAATCCAGGTGTCAGCACTGTAGTCAATCAACCAATGACGTAACACCTTTGGAGTAATGCTCCGTTCATTCCTTCATTGACGACAAAATTTTTCACAATAAAAACGTATGGAAGGATTCTTTCTACGAAACTTATAACTTTGACAAATCAATAATTGGTGAAATAAGAAAGTTCGAACAAATATAAGACAAATACAAATTATAGTTGAAGAAATCTCTGAAGCATTGGATACGACACAAATGACAAGTGTGTCAAACCCATGAAAAATATGATATATTGAACAAATTAGTAATGTAATTCATCAAAAAGATCGATCGAATCCAATTTAGTAACACTATATAATAGAATGTATTGTGTTATAATACTATTAACTGTATCTTGTAAACTGAATACATTTGTCCTCATTTATTTCAAATAAAATCATAAAATACACCACTTCATGCCATTATTTATGCTCAACGTTAAAATAGAATTACAAATGATAATATAGAATATGGGACGTTATTTTGTCTTTGGAATTGATATACATATATTGATAAAAGGTTAAGCTGTAAAATAAGGGTCGGTGAGGGATTGGTGGGGATAGGAAGGGGAGCTGCGTCGCGTAAAATGGGTGCGCAACTTCAGTATTTGCAGTGCCGTCCAGTGCCGTCCGACTCTACGTTGATATACGTTTAGGCGTGTAGCGAAGCTTTCGTAAGCCAGAGGAAGCCGATTCCATATAAAAATGGCGATGGCAGCAACTCAAGTAAAAGGCAGCGGTTGGCCGAGAAGGGCAAGTAACAGTTCATTCGAAGGAAAAGTGGTACAGAACCAATCTGTTACTATCAACAGGACAGTTAATCTGTAAGTCAGAATTTATATGTGGTCAACCTGCATTTCTTTTTCACTCAACATCGTCTCAAGCCAGTTTAGAACAGTTATGGCCGGTCGAGTGACGCTGATGGCACGAAAATATGAAACACACACAGTTTGGTTGGGAACTTGCATCGCTCGAACGTTAAATGTTACACTTCTTAAAATGATTATGCGCCTTTAAAATTTGCAGTGCGTTCAGGGAAGCATAGGTTATATTAATCTGAATTTTCTGTACTTTGAAGATATTTTTTTTCGCGGCTTCCTCATACCTAATACCTAGTGAGGATGAAGTATCGTATCTTTACCAGGAACGCGCACGTGAGGGCGTACGTTTGCTTTAAATTAATTAAACGATTGTTCGTTAACTTAAATTTTGGTTGTTTATATTGTTAAGAAATATCAGTAGCATCTAACGATCGATATTCAAGTTCTTATTCCAAAATTGTTTTTTAACAGTATAGTTTTTGTCTTTTTATTGCGACTATTGTTACCATGCTTGATTCAGCAATTAACTTATAGCCCCTGTGTAAATTGCTGGACACTGTCTAAAATTAGGGGTTTCAATTTGTACGTGTAATACAACTTCTGCATTTGAGTTTATAAATATTATCATGCGTATCAAGAGACTCTGTGGAGTCTCATGTCAAGTACTTTATATGTACAGGCCAGTTTTCATTATAATTTTCATAATCACTTTTTTTAGGAAAAATATATGTTCCATTCATGAAATATGTATTGTTTCCTGAATTATTATATTAAGCGATGAATAAGACAAAATATGAATGGGGATTAAATGCAATTTTTATTGTATTTATAATATCTGAGTGAATGTTCTCTAACATGCATATATTATTGTACATACATTTCTTCTACTTTATTCTAAAGTTAAGATTGCATTAAATCACTATTCTAATTTTACTTATTAATATACAAAAACCTGCCATATTCTAGAGAATGTATACTCTAGAACATACATTTGTACACTGATGTTTTTGAGAAAAAAACAATATGCGGTACGGTATTGTAAGAAGGATGTATAATAAGGTAATTTATGGCGTACAAAACTGAATTTCATTTGATTGTTTTTGGCTATAAAGTTTTATGTTCTCTTAATGATAGAAGAGTGCGGTATTTGCAAAATACTTGCATGTGGCACAACGAAAAGAGTTTAAAAAAGAAAAACATGAATAGCTTCTCAGTTGATTATTCAAATATAACTTGCTAAATGATTAAACTACAATTTGGATATTGAAATAAACGATTTATATGAACTTAAAGAAATCATTCTGATCAAAGAACATTCATGTTACACAGATCAGTTTTTGTTAATAGTTCATTTTTCTGAATATACATGAACTGATAATAATTATAATGAATTAGACAGCTGTAATCTCTTTAGCTTTGTCTATAAATTAATGCATTTAGCTAATTACCTGAAGGATTAAGCTATATTAAAGTATGGTATAGGATACTATACGCTCTCGAAGATAATTAAATTGTTTATTGTTTACCTGCTGTATTAGCTAGTCGAAATATTACTAAGTTATTGCTGTACTAATAATGTGAGCCATGCTGTTGCGCTATATTTTTACAAATTGATGAATACTCTTATGTTACTTTTCCAAAATTAATTATAAAAGCAAAGAAAAAATTATTAATATCGTTATTATTTCCAAAAGCAAGAGAATCTTACAGTATAAGTAAAAGAAACAAAATTATTTACTTCTAGTCAACTGCAAGTTATGATAATTTTGAAGGTTTTCATTAAAATCCTTCGATACTTGACATTATATAAATTGCACGACTGTTCAGATTATTATAATTAATTTTTGCGTAACCTTCTTCATTAAACTTATTATGCACTATCTCACAGAATAACACCCACGATGTTAAGTATTATCGTAATGTTTACAATAGAATGCATTTCACTCCGATACAAAATCCTATCCATTTTTTTTACAACCCTTGTTACAATATGTATGCGTTATATTCGAGTACACTGTGCAAACTGCATATTTATTTAAGTACAGGGCACAATATGTACGAACACATTGTGTCGTCCCTCAAATATTACTAATGTCAACATATGTCCGTCTATTTATTCCTTTTAAGATCTAGGCCAATCGACAAGCATATTTTGTTTCAAATATTGAATTTAGAGATTAAAAGAAAGTTATGCTATATTTTAAAGCATGTATGCACTGATATACAAATTTTCAATTACAAGTTTCACATCAAAATAAATTCTCCAATTGACTGTTACATCAGTTTTATTGTATGTGTTTTGAAAATATCATTCAAGTGTTGCAAGCAGAGTCATTTTCTTATAAGTACATACGAGTAATTTGAAATGAAAAAAAAAAGAGAGAAAGAGAGAGAGAGAGAGAGAAAGAAAGAAAGATGATAAGGAGAAAAGTAGACATTAATCATTCTGAAATTTGTAAAAAGTTTTGTAAAAGAAACACTGTAAACACTTCTGTAATTTATCCTCATTAAAGACTTGAGTTCACATCAGAATATCACGTTGAAGAAGTTGGAACTAGTTACAGAACGATTGCGCAATGACACAGCCCTAACAAACGAATACAACTCATTTATCATAGATATCCTTTGACAAACTATACATTCGGAACGAAAGAGCCGCTGTTCGAGAAAGACCCATCAGTGCCAGCGAGGTTTCAACGAATGAGGGATGAATTCGACAAAATTGGAATGCGACGCAGTGTGGAAGGTGTCCTCCTCGTGCACGAGCATGGCTTGCCCCACGTACTCCTACTGCAGCTTGGAACCACCTTTTTCAAACTGTAAGTATCTTGAAAAAATTGACTGGCTAAATCATTAATAAGAATTGGAGAATGACATTGATTATATAGTAAGTATGAAATTTGTATATTTTTATTGATGAGAATTTGTTTTAAAATAATTTCAGACCTGGAGGAGAATTGAACGCCGGAGAAGACGAGGTAGAGGGCCTAAAACGGCTCCTTACTGAGGTAACAGTTAGCGCAGCACCTTATGCTACCCTTGAGGGCGGCTAGGAGCAGCACTTTGATTTGTTAGATCGTATTGCTGTTTCGATGGAACCTTTATTATGTATAAAGATCGTATGATTGTGTAAAATCTTTGTAGAACCGATGTAACCGGGCCTGTAGCTCAAAACAAAATTAGGGTGTTTCGACTTTTGCGACGAAGCGTCTTAGTATAATATTAGTGCGCTGCATGCCCGGACACCTTGATGTTCGTAGAAGTAAACAAGAGGATATCATTGTATTCTGGTTACCTAAGAACATCGTTCGCGTATCCTCGACGAAACAATGAAGTTAGGGACGACCGATGACTCTGTTAAAACGTCAGGACAGGAGAAAACTGTATTAATATAAATTATCATCGAATCGGTACTTAATCGCGAGAGCTACGGATATTACTTGAAGTCAGTTAATGGCGTGATTAATAATTGACTGTGTATAACGATAATTAGCGCGCTAATGAAATCGAAGTAAAAGTCTAACTGTGGCGCGTATTTTGTTTTTTTTTGTTTTTCTCTTTGTTCTCTTTTCTTTTGTTTTATCTCTTTGGATTCGCGTTGCAAACAAAAAATTTACGTTATTTGACGTTTCGTAGACTTATTGCGAATTTTGTCTTAATTAAAGCTATCAAGATAATGTACAATGGCTGTTTCATTTAATTAGTTATTGTAAGAGGATTAACGATTCCGGCCAGAGGTATTTTACCATTATTAAATACGTGGTAAATACTTCTGGCATATATTAGACATCTACGCGTTGCGAGAGCTATTTATCGAAATACGTGTAAAGGATTAAGTGATTCTTATTGGAAGATGCATTTGTGAAATTTGGCGTAATTGCGCAATTTACCACGAAATTGTAAATCTCGTGTATCAGCTATCAAGACTTGTAAACATTATGTAACCATGTTCTTAGTGGACTGAACTGAAGAAGAATGTATTTTATTTGTGTACCATGTCAGAACGCTATCAAGGTTCATCTCGGAATGTAGATAAAATTCATTCTAGACTCTCGGACGACAGGACGGAGTGAAACAGGAATGGGTTATTGAAGACACAATTGGAAACTGGTGGCGTCCTAATTTTGAACCACCACAATATCCCTACGTACCGCCACACATCACAAAACCAAAAGAACACAAACGACTGTTTCTCGTGCAATTGCAAGAGAAGGGTAAGTCTAAAGAAATGATTTAAAAAAAAAAAGAATACAAAAATATGTTTTATATCTTATAAATGCTCTATATATTTATTTTATTTTTGTTACAGCACTTTTTGCAGTACCCAAAAACTACAAACTGGTAGCAGCACCGCTTTTTGAACTGTATGACAATTCCCAAGGCTACGGACCCATCATTTCATCATTACCACAATCACTCTGCAGGTAAAGTATTTGTACGATGCTCATTGAAAGAATTTCTTGTTTCATAATTATGATCTAACGTGCAACCATTTTTTCTGTTTTAGATTCAATTTCATTTACATGTGAGGAAGACAAACTGACGAAAGCAAATAACGGTGAATTTTATTTAAGTTGATCGAATCAATTATCAAATATTGATGTATGTATGAGATGATGGATGTGAGTTCGGAAGGCCTTGGTTCTCTGTATTATAAGACGTGCATTACACACATTAAACCATTTTTCTAAGTAGCGCAAAGATTATTACTTGACGTAACCTGCAGATCGATCCTTCAATTCCCTGTGAAAGCTTTACGATAGCTCACAATCAATGAAAAATGTACAGTAGATTAGTTTACATATAATTTTTATTTTTATTGACAACATTGGATTTTTATTACATGTGTAATGGTTAAACGTTCATTTAATACGTAAGTAGATACATTATTCAATTTTCCTCAGAGTAATGACGCGTCAACATGAAAATAAAAATACTGACAATTCCAAAAGATTACGTGTTATCAGTGATTGATAAATCGAGTCAGCGAGCAAAACGAACATAAAACATGTGTTTTCGCCTTAATCTATATTATATGATTGAATAAAAATGTCGATTAAACAATGCAGCGTGATCCTTTCATCTTTTTATGTGTAAAAACAAGACCAACAAAAAATAACGAAAACTCGAACGAGAATATCGTTATGGAGGAGTGTATGCGTTCGATGATAAAATAAGAAATGCTGAGAAAGAGGTAAAACGACAATCGCAAGTACAAATAATGAATGAAACATGAAGTTCCATTTTAGAAAAAGTTTGATATCCAGTAAAATATGCATTAATATGTATCACGCTATCCGATTAATGCTTTAAACATTCGAAGCGGATAATTATCATACTTTATCTCTAATGAGTAAACGTAAACACTGTTATTTGTCTCCTCGAAGTGAAATACATCCAAGGTATCTATAGAGAGACTCTATGTATTATGGAAATTCTGACAAAAATGATATTACACTTCTAATCATTAGCATATTTCCTACTATGCTATGTTACAATGCAGTTATTAAAGACACTGAGAGACTCGTGTATTCTTTTTTTTGTTAATTTTTTTTCTTTCTTTTACTTACTACATAGAGAGGTCAAGCACGATATCTATTACGTTTAATAGACGTTTAACAATAATAGAAGGGCCCATAGAACATAGGTAATGCTATCTTATACTAATTAATAGACTTAATTTATGCATAATGATGATATGGTGGATGTCATCTAGAGCTATAAATCCTTCTGTCAGTACTGATCAATCACGTGCATGTACAATACTGTAAAACATTTTTTTTTCTATTTTTTCTTTATGCGCAACCAGACGTGTAGTATTGTAATACAGTTTCGCATTGGTAATAATAGCAGTACGGAGTACTATTTTTTTAATTTTTATTTGCATCGACTGACTTTTTATAAATAGACATCTTGATTATCTTATCTAGACTTAAAAGCAAATACAATTTTGTATATTCGAACGATTCGTGTCCTTGAGTGATCATTGCCTAGTGATTTTGATTAGATTTGGGATATTTGCTAATGGTTTGATTTTAATGCTCCTTGTATTTTCTTTTCTGTATTCCTGCCTTCGTGTGTCTATCAAGATTATAAGTGACTTTAGAAAAGTTTCGAGGATTTAATTAACGATTCACCGTCTAGATAAGACTGCACGTCGGAAGTGACGTCATTATGTATTCACTTGACACTTGACTCGGGCTGTTTGTAATCTAAACTCGGGGATGATTAATGATACTACATAATTACTCAAAATCTATATGTTCCTACAACAAATATTGTACCTGATTTCAAGTACGTCTTGCTTACTGATGAATAAAAAGTCAGCGTGCAATTAATAATGAAATTAACATACATATAACTGATACAAGAATCGAACGAGTATCTCTATAATAATGAAACATAAATATCCAATCATAATAAATGCTTGTAGATTAATCGATATCTAACGGTAACGTAAAATAGGGCCAAACGTCATATCATAATATGTCAAAACTGATACTGTATTTTAAAAAAAGAATTTAAAATGATTCCCCATGAAGTCTAATTAATATATGCACTTGGATCAACAATGATAAACGTTAACGATGTTACGATCCAAGGCTTCTCCTTCCCTTCACCTTGTCGAAGCTCCACAGATAATTTTTGAAAAAAAGTTCCGAATATGAATTATCTATTAATCAAACTCCATCGTCATAATAATCAACCACTTCCCTTCCTATTTTCTATTACCGATCGATGTCATCGATATTCAACGAGTAACTCAGGTTTTCCTTACTTTACGCTTCTTTCGCATTATTGTTACGTCATACACGTGTACCTCTTCTCCGCAATGTCCCCGATTCATTGTCGATAAACTGATTGATTATAAACAGGATAATTAACAATAAGACCGAGATAAATTCTCGTTACACTAACAAGGTATTTTGGCCACTGAAAATGGAAGCGATTAATATCTGATCGCGATATGAGGATCCATGAGAATGACGATTACGGAACCGGCAACCGCGATCAATCATATTAGAGTCAGTTAATCCTGTTCACGTACAGTGATAATAATCAATCAATATTGTTTATCGCAACTTGGTCTACGATGTAGACGTAAGGTTATCAGGATACGCATTTCCTAGGGCTGTAATTTATTATCGGTATACCAACAACAAGCGTTTACGTTTGTAACGAAAGTCGCCAACAGGAAAGGCGCATCCCCATCGAGACGACAGAGAGGAGTAGTGTGGCCATAACTGTATTTTTGATGAATTCTTGTTTATAATATTTTTTTCCTTTTTCCTTCTTTATCTTCCTCTTACTTAAATTTACTGTGTGCATATCCTTGTCATAATTAGACGATGGATCGGTAAAAGTTACACTTGGAAAACATGGATCTGTTTTCATAAAACCGGTCGCTGAAGGAGAACGCCGCAGGCACAATAATTACCTTCAGCATTTACTGCTTGCCTGACTTCTTGTTCGACCGATCGTCTGAAATACGTTAATAAGTATTATATAGTTTAAAAACGATACAACTCGAGGCTCCTTATGAATTTGCATACCTTTATTGGTAGTTTTCTTGGAGTTTGTTTCCGGCTTACACCTCCTGGAGACACTGCGCGTCTTTTCACAATTTGAATCGCTGTTTGACTTCAGGTTGTCGACTCTCTTCATTATCTGGTTGATACACGTACCCCAGGTACCCTTCTCATAGCGGCATGCTGATTTTGTCGCCACACATGTAATCATAGTATCATAAATTCTGTTAGGATCATCGTCGCCCATCCAGGAGACGAAATTCTTCTAAGCCGTACAAAAATCCTTAAGTGTTTTTACAGGGATTTTATGCGTGTATTTTTTCGTTGGATTATGTAAAAAGCACTTTTATATGCCTGAATGATATATGACCCTCATGATCCTAAGGATGAGTGTCATGTGAATCCAAAGGAGAGAAAGAGATCTTTTAAAGGAAATGATTTACAATATAGGGCTTTTACGAGCTTACAAAATTTCTACCTTTTTTGCATTTCTTCTGAATAATCTTAGTCTCCTGGCAGGATTTGTCGCCCTTCTTCAGGTTGAGGGTGCGTGTTCTCGTGTTGGTCTTAGCATCACACTCCGACCATTCATCCTTAGCATATCTGCAAGCTACACCCGGGACATAAGAAAATAAAAATTGATAAAAATGTCGCGAGAGTTTATATGTGAGACAGTAGACCTCTCAAGATATTTGATGATTTTTATAAATAAGTTATTGACCGAATAAAATAATATTTTATGGTGAAATTATTTTATACCTCGTTCCTTGGTCCCACGAGCGGTCCTTACAAGCACCTCCTTTTCGTCCTCCTCCCAGAGATCTGCTTCAGCGGATGTTGACACTATCATCATGAGGAAGGCGATTACACCCACCATCGATAAACTCCACCAGAGCTTCATTTTGAACTAGACAAAAAAATATTAACTTTCCTGATGAAACTTTCATCCGTCACTTTACACGGTTGGTGCTTGAGTAAAGCTAAGAAATAACAAGATCTCATTCAAGTTCGAAAAGAGTCTTTAGTTCAGTGCCTCGTCAATTCACAGCGAGAATAGTGTAAAGGGAAAAGTAAATTTCTATACTCGACCAAAGTGAGAAGAGAATATAGCACGCAGTTAAGATTAGAGAGAGATATCAATGTAGAGAAAAGGTATTTTCGACGTTTGAAAAATCCCTTAGCCGGTTTAGTATCCAAGAGCTTCAGGTAAAACTAGTCGAAACGCCAGCATCGAAAGGTGCAATCAGGGCGAAAAACTTCCTCGAGCGTCCCGAATACCGAATTAAATTTGGAGCGTTTATTTGAAGAGGGAAGTTTGCGAGTGGCGCTCACGAGTTGGATGTAGAGCCTGACTTGCTTTGAAAGATTATCAGCCTGGAAGCATATGCCAGCTCAATTTTCCTTACAGTTAATACTTTCTTAACGCGCTCCCATGAAATGACCTCGCAGAAACTTCGATATCCTTTTTAACCCTTTCATACCACGTCGCACTCGCTCACTCTTCACTTACTACGTATTCTACATCTCTCTCTCTCTCTCGCTCGTTTTCCTCCCTCGTCTAACAAAGTTCAAAAGTCCGATACTACCGTAGTCAAAATCACGTCCCATCGAACCGGTAGAGAACGAAATAATAATGGAGCCCTGCTAAAGTCTCTCGAGTAAATGCTATCAAGTTATATGCCAATTAATAGGGAAGTGCAGAGGCGGCGTTATTACACCGGCCGATATTATATCAGTAGCGTTTGTATCTATCGTATTCCTCGCTTCGTATACGAAGTCAAATTCATATACATTTAAACCCGCAAGAGTAAGAGAGACAGAGAAAGGAGGGAAGAAGAAAAGCGAGAAAAAAAAACAAAGAGTAAAAAAAGAATTTCACGCTTGGCCGACTAATGAAAACGAGCGATGCTGTCTACTGCGACTCGATTATCCTCCACCAATTAGAGCTACAAATTTAGGCTTTACATATTCATTCAATCCGTAGCCGTTCGCTGGTTATTTACATTGGTCGCGAAGATCCCAGAGCGAAAAGTATACATTGTCGGAGTGCACTCAATATTCATCTTGCTTAATTGATAAAACGAGTACAGTTATGAGTTTAGAAATGTAAATTCTTTAAGGTACCCCCGGATCGATGCCTTTCGTCTGAGCTTCGTGGAATAAAAGGTTTTTATGTATGCTGTACACGACGCAGCCAATAAGCTTACCCCTAATGGCCGCCATGATGTTAAACTCTGTAAGAGACTACAGCACTATACATGTACGTAGTAGACGAGATATTTGATATTAAGCAGAGCTTAAACAGTGCGGAAAATATATGAACGATTACTCGCGTACAAACGGGGTCGTTAACGATACAAACGGTCTTCTAATCTGGAAAAAAGCACTTCGTTCCCTTCGTGCATTCACCACCTCGTTTTCCACTGCGAAGCTAATTATTCTCGAAAGCCAACCCGTTGACGTTTTTTCCCTCCGGTTCTCCTATGTCCCGGTTTTTTTGGTTAAACCTCTACTATCCCTTTATTCCCTTTTGTTAAAGCAGCATTACCGCAGTGCGCTCCTTTTGTTTTCTCTGTTCAAGTAACGACTTGCCTCCGGTAACGTTGCTACCGTCCCAATAAATACAGTCCGGACGAGGTAGCCGAGGTAAAGGGAACGTACCGAAGATCCTCGTCGAGCTCGTCATTCACTTTTGGTACTGTGCCCGCACATCAGAGATGCCGTTAGTATCTTCCTCTATTTTTTATCTTTCTCTTTCTGTTTTGTTCTTTCTTGCAATTTCACAAAGGAACAATCGAGAAGAATGGAATGAAAGTGGTAACGGAAGAGCAATGACCGAGCCAATGTACGACAACTACAGGAGAGGAATCGTATCTCGTCCGGACGACTACATATGTATAGGTTATACTGTCCATCCTGAGTAAATCTTGATTACAGTCCGACACGAAGGAATTGGATGGGACAATAACCTAAGGTGACATATAGCCATATACGTGCATACGTACAATACAATTTCGAGAAAAGGAACTTTTGAGGTTAGATGAGAAAAAGTAAAAAGTACATATTATCGTTTATATTATATCGAGCTAACGTGTATCTCTCAATGTATTTTCTCAAGAAGGAAAAGAGAGACAAGCAAGACGAAACAGTAAACATTCGTAGAAAGGTGAACGATACCGGGTTCTCGCTAACGAGACGAAAACTGGTCAAACGACTATTGTTAGACTGTGCTAGTTCGTCTAGAAGGTAGTGCACAGGAGAATTGCTTTTGTACTCGTATATCGTACTTGGAACGTGCCCGAGCATATACGCACAAACTTACACGCACCTGCGTACAATAATAGAGACGATCATCCTGAAGAGGATTCTCGTCAATTCGATGATTGGAAACCGGCTTGATGGAAGTACACATTATATACAGGTATATGCTGCATATAGACATACATAGAGCTGTACAGTATAGGTATGTATTATATGGAGTGGAGAATCACCGTGAAGAAAGGTCGAGATTAGTGTCGTTGAAAGGAGTCAGAATGGATGGAGGATGTTAGAAAGGGTGGCAGAGTCCTCGGAGGGTACAATTGTCCGCCGCGATGCCTTCAACCTATCTACGCTATGTATCTACATCAGGATCTCATATACCAGCTCAAACTACCATCCTCTCTGTCTATTTATCTCAACAGGTCCACATGTTCCAGCTGTCCGAAATGTTGACAGGATCCCACCCTCCGGGCGAATGGGGCTGTCTAAAAACCCATGGCCATTCAAGAGGACGAGGATCAGGAACAACAGAGGGAACGTACAAGGACAGTTAAAACGCCTGGATATGGGTGACCCTTCGTCCCATTTTCGTATCGTAGGTTAAATAAAGGCCAGTTATCATGATATATTTTCCAGTGGCACCACTTTCTGGCAAAGAGATGCCACAAGTGCCATGAATTATACAGTTATACAAAATAAGAAAGGAACCAAGCTCTGGTATAAAGCATCCTTGAGATTTTTACTTTATTCGAAAAAAAAAAGAGAGAAAAATCACCCCATTTTCCTACCGGCAAGGATCCTCGAAATGCATGACGGCGTCTATCGGACGTGCGCATGAGAAAATTCTTTTTAATTAGAGCAGTCCTCCAGTTAAAGTATACAAAGTTATTTTTATTCTTACCGTGCAAGCGAAGCTGCGCGAGTGAGAGATGAAGACAAAGAGATGTGTTGAAGGATGAAGCAAATGGAGAAGGCCAAAGAGAAGGAAGCATGTGTGTCAGTGCCTTGATATATATCATCTCCATGTGCATGTTAGGTACTAAGGACGAATACATAGCCATATATACCCCATAGTACATGGAAAGTGAATGTGTGAACTACCGCATGTTTACAAGTATATAATATATACATGGTCGGTAAGAAAATCGGTAAAGGGATGTCGTTCCTTAAAAACGCACACGTGGAGCGCAGCTTTCACACTGTCCTCGTCTGGAGTGAATCTTTACCACCGGCTAAGGATTATCCCGCCCAGCAAGAGAATCATATGTAAAAGACTGAAAAGCAGCTGAGGCTCTGGCTTGGCGTACAAGTTTGTAGTCGCCATTCGTAGCATGATAATACATCCGATATAGAGCCTGAATAGTGTTACAAACTGAGTCGTCATCCACGACAAAGTAGGGGACGTTGATCCGTAAAGATATTACAAATGTCTGCACGACTAACGTTAATCCAACGGGAAACGCCGAGATAGAATTTTTTTCAGGTATTTTTATTAGTATCGATTAAACCATCCTGTTTCACCTCGTCGGGAGCTCTATGGGTATATATGGGCTGTGGGAATCCGTTTGCATTTTTCATAAAGCCACAGGATTTTTCATCGTTCCCCGGATGAATTACGCGATATAGAATTTTACTCGGTGCGTCGCACTTTTTCATTTCAATCTGCCGTTTCAAACTCTGCCAGCCCTTTCCTTTTATTTTCTCTTTTTCTACCTTCTATCTATGACTCTGCTGTCGGTTGCCTCTACTATGTCCGTTACCCATAGTCTGTTCTCTTTCACTCATTTTTATTTTGACTTTCTCACTCTTCCACCCTCCACCTTTTTTTTCATTTGTCTATTTTTCATACAGGTACTGCCTCACTAGACGTGCTAGCTGATATAATGCTCACCGTACACATGCAAGAGAGCGAACTGTAATATCATAACGTGACAGAGAGGAGCTATGGAAGATGCAATTTCCTGTTTAAAATACATACGTAGCTCTATTGACAAAGCCATAGAGATGGAAGCTTATTAGAATGATTATGAAGCTAGAAAATGAGATCTCATGGGAAAATCAAGCTTGTCCGAATGATGATTCGCGCATCAAGGTCAATTTACATTGCGTGTCCTGCAGTTGTTCGTTATATTTAGATGGCGATTACTGTAGTGCGTTATTTAAATAAGCGGTAATCGCTTCGCGAAGAATACTAAGGGGAGAAGAGTTCGAGGCTAAATTGCCAATGGTTTCGGCGGTATCAAGGATCGGGCGATGGTATACATTTACATAGTACATATATATATATATATGGAAATAGATACGTTTTAATCGTAAATCACTCGCCCTGCTTAGAATAATGAATATGCCGCGCTTCTGCGATCGATTAAAACTATATACGGAGGCGACGATTAAAATGTTTGTCTAGCCACTAGCTCTTTTTATACTGCCAAACTAATCCCTGCGGGCGTTCACCGGCTAGACCTTTTGAATCATACTGAAACTGTATCACCCTGTTTTAGTTAATGCAACGTCCAAAACAGCTGTCGAGGACAGTAAACTTATGAGTAAAATTTTGTTGAAAAAGTTGCAAGGGGTAACGTTTTAGGAGTCGTCGTAAAACCAGAAGGTCGGGTCACTGCGTCACACTTCCGTCCACTTACCGAATCTCTCGGACGATTAGGTACGAGGGTCGTTGTAGAAGTTGGCCAGGAACCTTCAAAATGTCGGATGACAATAGCCGAGCGATAGGTGCGAAATAAGTTATGTACTGGTTAGAAAGCTGAAGAATCTACCAAAAACCTCTAGAGTGCAGAGAGAATAACGAAGCGCATCCCGTGCGAGAAGAACGAGGAGACTGAGTGAGAATGTTCAAGTCTGAAAATATACATGCGCCCAAAAGTAACCCGGAAGCGATAAAATCAGGTCTGCTATATACAAATATAAATGTTGATCGGGGTTGAACCAGATTGAAGATCTCTAAGGAAATTTTTTTTTAAATCTTTCGTCTAAGGGATGCATGGATCACGATCGAGAGCGGTGATGCAAATCTAATTCCCGAAATGAGAGACGAAAGGATGGAGGCATAGAAATCGATCCGCAGGTAGGTATTATTTACTGTGCACGGTTTCGAGCCCAGCGCCGGGCGGGTCTCACCCGCGGAAAATCAATGGAAAGGCGTTTATGCTCCAGGTCTCTACTTGTAAAATCTCTAATACATAATACCCGAGGCACTGGTGAATAACAAGGTACAAAGATAAAGATCCAAGTAAGATATAATAAAATTGACTGTAGTACATACCTCGCGCGACGGCCCGTTTCGAGGAGGCGAACTGATATAGGAACCGTTCCAGGGGCAGTTCGATGCTCGGCAGTTGATGATATGAGTTGATAGGAGCAGCCGGTGGTGGTGTGGTGCTGATGATGGTAGTGCAACTCGCGAACGGCGACTGCGCCAGGCAAACTGACTCTTGACTGAGTCTGACTCCAAGTCCGAGTATGATTCTAATTCTTATGCCGGTGGTGGCGGTGCTGCTGCTGTTGCTGGTAGTGGAACTGGTGGTGCTGCTAGCTGTTACGTGCTGCCATGCCCGATGCTCTTCTTACTCTATAGCTTCTTCTTCCAGACACGGTCCTTGGCGATCCCTCGATGCTCAAGAGTTTCCTTATCTTGACGTTAGGAGCCTTCATCCCTTCTCCTACCGAAATATTAGACTCTCTTACTTCTTCTACTTCTTTTTCTCTCTCGTTCTTCACGAAGCTTCACTGATCTTACCGTATCTTCGAAAAACTTAATCTTCTTAGACTTTTTCTTATTCTATTCTACATATAGTATAGTAGTATGCTCCTCTTGCGCTTATGGACCGTGTTAAACTCCAGGACTGTGTTTACACCCCTTTTACTTGGAAACTATATATATGTATATATATACATATATGATATATTATATCTTTCACTGGTGCATTCGCCTCACGTATCTTCACTGAATGCTCAAAGAAATTTCTTATAAAAAGAATCAATTTCCATCATGTCTGATATGCAAGGGAACACGCGTCCTACTGTTTTGCTTCCAAGTATAGCTCAAATGGGAGCATAACCCTTTGCGATTTTATGAATTTCTTCGTCTCCTGGGAAAGGGTCGTTGTTTTTCCTTTATTGTACTGTGAAATAACGCAGTGCAAGTATACCGATAGGAGTGATATCTTAATGCTGAAATTATGATAATGCATATACATATACATATCCCACATCATAAACTCTTCACCAGTCGCTATTCATATATTTCTTTTCTTCGCGTTTAAGAAATTGAAAAGACTCGGTATCTATTGATAATACAAAAACTACCTGAAAGCGGTCAGCCAGGTGTGCGTCTTCTCAGAAGTACCGATAGAATCGTTAAGATTAGGTAGTATATTCCAAGGAGATAAGGAAAAGCGAGAAGAATGTCTGAGGGCGTTCAATGGAGAAGCCGTTAAGACGTTCTCGAAGGGTCCGTACCTTCATGATAAAATATCACTCGACTGAAATCAAAAATCCTATTAGGCACAAGAGGTCCTGAATTTTCAAGGTCAAAAATACGGCAAAAACAGCTCAACCATAAAATTCAAAATCTCTTCCAATGCGCGAGCCAGCATCCTCTTCATAGTATGTATACATACTGCGCTTAATGTATAAATACATATATAGTTCAGTACAGTACATACTCTGGGATATTCATAGCTAGCGCCTATAGGATTTCATTTCTGTACTCATTGCATTTCTATATATAGTAGCATGTGACAATATATATATATATACGTACATACATACATACATGCCTGGATAATCCAAATACTTGTTCGATTGTGTACTTTATATACTCCTCATCTCTGGGTTAGTAGGTAGACAAAGTATGTCCAGCGTACTTGGTGAAGATTACGTTTAATACGTAGCAGCTGTCAGGGATGATGCGACCGGGGAGGAAATCACGGTGCCATTAACGCAATTAAATGAAATGATGGTTGCCGTCGGAGTAGCTTGACATCTCTGAGGAGTGACGTCTAACGTCGCTCTTATTTCGGCTACACGAGCATCCACACACGTGCGTAGACGTACTGCACACGCAACGCAAGACTAAATGTCTGTCTACTCTCGACTGTCGCGTAATTGTCAAGGAAATGAGATCAAGTTTTGAGTGAGTGCAGGCAGGCTGTAGGTAGATAGCATAGTACGATACTTGGTATATGCTATATATATATTCATATGTTATAGTGCGTTATACTATATTATCACAGAGTATAAAGAGAAACGTCGTAACAGAGCCAACAGCGCGTTTACCCCAATGCAGTTTAGTAAATTGACGAGTGTACACAGTATATAAAAAGTATCTGATATATGTATATATAATTTACCTTCGAGAGAAATTCCGATATTTGTGTTTGGCAAAGCGCGCTTCGTTAATAAACCATTATTGATTATAGATATATTATACAGTAACGCTCTGGCCGGTCACGATGAAGGTACATACATTTGGAATATTAATGAAAGATTATTTGGGAGTTCAGTAATTCTGGGAGAGATTGTCAGTAGGGCCTATCAGGCATCATTCAAGGATTGACTTGTTGTCCGAAGTGTGGAGCCTTTAACGGAAATGAGAAGACAGTGGATTTAAGATTGCTTTCAAAAATAAACATTTATTTCAAAATTAATGCTTACCAGCTGTATCCTAAAACCTAAGATCTCTATCCTATACACGGATCGGCGACGAGTCCTTGTGTTTAGGTGTATCCTTAAGAGACTTCAGCACATTATTTAAGTTGTGTACAAGTTCAGTATAGTATTGGGATTTCATAGCAAATTGAAATGCCTTCGATTTTACATCATTACATGATTTCCTCTGCGTACGTATATTACATACAAATTATAGTACCGGTGCGCAACTTGACGCTTAACCCAGTGATTCGTTAACCGAAATCATGCATACAACTCCGATTAATAATCTCTCACATCGAGGAACTCGAAGCTTCCACTTCGAATTCATAAATTGATCTTCTTACACAGTATCCTGGATTTATGTCCGATATCCATGGCATTTGATAAACTTTAAAATGATGGTATCGCTAAGTATTGATATCACAATCATGGTTCGGAGTCTCGTGCTGTCCAGTCGAATCGAGATACGCAACAGCTCTAAACAGCATCTTTTGCAGATTGTACCAGTTCACCAAATGAAGTCTCCAAGCACTGCCGTAATTCCGCGTAACTCACAACTAGTACGCTCTGCTCATCCCGTGACATCAGACAGATCTGTTGAAGGATAATTGATAACAGACATAAATACAATCTTGTTTGATAAGACTAATCAGTGGGTATATGCATGAAATTTTAGACCATGTTAATGTACCTTGTCATGGGATCCCGAATCGAGTTTATTTAAGCAGCAGACAACATGCGCCATATCCAGCCAAGGTCTCCCGTCGGCGGCTACCTGGTGGAAAACGTAGTCCCTAAATAGTTTGAGCATGTAACGATCTCCAGTCTCAGCCCACGTTGGATCCATATTAAGTTCGGGCCTTTCATTGATAGTGGCGAGTTTAACAAGCAACTTGAACAGTCTGCCATTTTCCAGTTCCTTGGCGAGCTCGTCTTCGAGCACGTCGGAGCGAAGTTGCGCGGCGTCCAACTGCGTATAGAAACGTGCTCCGATCATTGGCATTAGATCCGTTACGCTTCTCCGTGCCTGATTCGAAAGCAAGTACCTACGAATTTGCGTTATTTTTATAGCTCAACGATAAAAGATTACCGTAATTCCAATAACTATACACAGGTCCCGTATTACAAACTGGGCTTGCATGCATTGTGTCTAGTTGAATTCATTGAGAATGTAAATATTCGATACTGGATTAGTCTGTTGAAAAGTCAACGAATACAGAAGCTCTGCATGACCGCAGAAAAAAGATTTTCAACTGGCGTATACCTCGAGCACGATTAAATTATTGCGTGCAAATAAGAAGTAAAAGATTTTTTTAAAACAATCATAGATTCAAGATACTATTTAGAATGTATACTGCATATACGAGTACTACATACCCTAAAATCTAATTATTAACAGACTACTCGTTATTGAAAATGCTTAGTGTTTAACGAGCATCTAGGAAGTACGACACGTCATAACGAGCGAGCGCGCTCAAAGTTTCACGTACACATTTGCTGATATTCATATCGCCGATAGAAGAAGAAAAATTGACACACAAGTGGGATAGCAATATTAGCGTAGAAGTTATACAAACAGAATAAGATTTCGAAGGTCGGTGGAGTAGGAGCGTGCGACGAGCTCGAGTGAGGCCTGCATGTTGTCGCGATGGACGGCAAGGAGGCTGCGACATGCTAAAGCCAATACCAGCTTTCCCAATGCTATTAGATCCTCCTGCTGGTAGTGAGGTATAAGGCTAAGAGGATTGGCAGCGTTGCCGTCGAACGTGACGACGTCCGGAACCGCGATGCAGCTTAGACGTAGACGGGTCCGTGACGTGAGTAAAACTTTAGTCGGATCCAGACATCTGTATGCTAGACCTGTCGGGTCAATTGGTAAAGCAATATTTAATGCCGACGGTGATGACTTTCAGTATTCTGAGGGATCGTCGAGGACGTTCACTTGTTTAGATATTAAATTAACCCACCCGCTGCATGAACGACGCGTAGGGCGGCAGTTAATTGTATGATGTAGCTCCAGATGACACTCTCAGGAAGCATACTACTGTGCTGATGTCTTAGAATAGTGTTTTTAGTATGACTGTAAGGTCGTGGTGCGTTTGGATCCGATGAGAATGGATCCGAGTAACCGTTCAGCTCGGTCGCTGAGAAGTGCTTATTCAAGAGGGTCTCGGACCCCGGGTGGTAATCGTAAACGAATACCATGGCTGGAATAGTGCTAATTCAGTGAAACAAAAACGGATTAAATTTCGATTGACTAAATTATACTTAGGTACAGACAATGATCACCAAAGGCCTTGGTGGTGAAAACCTCTCGCATTTGAACCAAGTTGGTGTGCGATAACCGCTTCCACATATCAACCAGAACCATACATTTTGTATTGGCCAACCTAAAATCTAAAATGGTAAGAGATACGTGATATAGATTAAAGTAGGTTTGGAGTCATTTTCAAAAACGTTTAATGGATCTATTTAATTTTTATAGTGCTAATGCCACTTACCGTGTACTCGACGTAGACAGTAACGTACGCCTGTTTTAATGCTGGTAGCTTTGTACGTCGAGGTCTGATATCCCAATACCGTAGATGCTGGTTTATGAATTGGCTCCAGTGGACATAATTCATGGTAGTTATCTACCTCGTTAGGTAAGTCAGGAAATCGTACCACGTCTGGTTGGGTCAGGGTTAATGTGTTTTTGTGAAGAATGTCCAGGCGAAGATTCTCGCTAACAAAAAAGCTAGGAGTTGCTTGGGGAGGAGGTGTGGAAGGAGCAGAGGAGCTGTTGGACGAAGGCTTCACTGCTTT
Source organism: Calameuta pallipes (assembly GCA_030142375.1). NCBI lineage: Eukaryota > Metazoa > Arthropoda > Insecta > Hymenoptera > Cephidae > Calameuta > Calameuta pallipes. The sequence continues at coordinate 183,859 of JARQSW010000384.1, read as the reverse complement.
CACAGGTTGAAGATGAGCAGGTGTACCTGGATAGACATAGCCTACCTGACCTGCTCCGACGTTTCCGATCTGAACGAACAAGAACTAGTTATAATATATGCTAAAAATTTTTGAATAATACATTAAGGTGAATTTCTTATTTATGCTGAAAGAATGTTTATGTAAGTAATCTTATAGATTGATTAGATATTTAATATACACCTAATAGCATCATTTTAATAAACTTACAGCCTCAGTTCCATCCTCGCCTCCGACGGCATCAGTTGCTGCATTCCCAAGGTAAAAATAAGTGGTGCCACCTACATTCTCTTGGGAATGATAGGAATTATTGAAAAGATTTGGCGAACTGCTATTGCTACCCGTTAGGGCTCTTCCTGGTACAAATTCAGGACTGGAAGTTGCCTTTTTCTGAGATTCCAGAGATAAATTTGACAGATGCTTAGTAACTGCTGTTGTATTCAGTGCCACCCCTGGACTTTGGCGGTTCTAGAAAAATGGAAATCCTAGTACTACACGATTGTAGAGCCATGCAATTTGTAGATATATTGCAGGATGACAATGGTTTCTAAGTATTTGAGAAATTTGTAAATATCTCTAAGTACCATATAAGTAGCAAGTTTAGACTCCAAAGGTACTCCATTGGTTTGAGGAGTGTACGTGACAAACATTGACGGGTCCATCTCTTCTTCAACCACCGCATTTACCACTATCCCTTCTTCTTCTCACTGCCACTTTTCACACTTAATAGTCTGTATCAATTTTCACTGTTTTACTTATTTCCAATCTTTGTTAGCATTAACATATACTTTATATATCTCTCGCTATCATGGGTATCGGATATGATCCCAGCCCCCCCAATTCTGCAAAGAAATCTACAATTGTATTAATACACATAACATTAAAATATATAACAATAATCAACAATGCACAACATAAATTATAAATGCATAGGCACTCTACGATACAAAAGAATATAAAATATATGTTTCCAATAATAACAAAGAAAATTGCCAAAAACAGTACAAATATTCTTTAAAAGCTGAAAGGGATAGAATAAGAACTCATCCATACAACACAATACAAATAGGAAGGAATAATCAATCTCTGTTATACAAATAGTAAAGACGAATTCACAAATCTACATATATAAAAGAGAATCTTATGCAAAAAGTACATAGCACATTTACAAATGATCAATGAAAATAAATTAATGACGGAACAAAGCTACATAAACATCGCGTTAAGGACAAAAGATGTTAGGACCCATAAATTATACAGGCGATAAAGAATAGACTGAAAATAAAACAAGGCATAAAAAGTATATCCAGCGAGCAGGTACGCTCGGACGATCGAGCAATGGCAGCTGATTTTGACAATAGTCATGGGGTATGAAGCTGGGCATTAACCTTGGCCATCGCGGCATTTCGGATCCTGAATTTGGAACTTGAAAGGCAATCAGATCCCAAATAAATAATCAGCATGTTATGCGAATACGATAAAGAGAAGAAAACTGATAAAATCCAGGATAAAAGGACATAGGGTACGCTGTTAACATAACCAATTCGTACTGTCAGTGACGTCGCGTCGGTATACGGCGCCAAAATTCCGATTGTCTCAATTAGTGTTTTGCGAGTCTCTTTTACGCAATTTTAAAGCGTGCATGATCAAATAGGAAAAATTACTAAGATTACGTTGTGGCATGCTTTCTTATGTAGCAGACAAAGGAGAAAGCTTACCAGTGTGATCCTGTATGTTTATGGTGCTCCACTGCTCTCCCTTGAGTCGCCGTACGTCCTTACGCAGTTCGAATATTGCTGTCTTTATTCCACTCCTTCAGATTCTTATAGTATGCTACTCTACACTTCCTTCGATCGCAGCTGTCCGGACTCCGGACGCTTCGTTCTCGCGGCTGAGTGACTCGTATGTCGTCGCTCTGTGAATTGACCCATCGAGATGGCCACGGTCATGATTTCCGTGATGCAATATCCGTAGTTTCATGCGGATAAGAATTACGTATATCACATTTGAATTAAATTTTAAAAATAGATTCAAATAAATTAACTTATTAAAGTTAATGGATCACATGGACAATTTTAAATAATAATTGAGATTTGTTTAAGGTAATAAAATGCTTTTGTAATTTATTAATTATTATAAGAAACTTGTAGTAAAGTTACATTCTTTTTTAATACAGTTGATTCGCTATTGCTAATTATTCACCAGTGGTTGACAAATGGCGGAATTGTTTTTATCGGGGAACTGTCAAAAACGTAAACTTTTTGTCGCTTGATGAACATAAGTAATTAATAACGCGAGATGGATATCCCTTTGGAAAAAGTCGAATTGCATGCAGACGTTTATATGGTTTGCTTGCAACATGCACTTTCTACTGAAAACTTTGAGGTTATGGGTTTGCTGATTGGTAATGTAAGTCAAACTTTATTTTAGATAATCGTTATATATTTTAAAACTTCTTGATTATCTCTTCAGTTCATTAATGGCGTTGCTAAAATATCAGCTGTTATAATCTTGCGTCGTTTGGACAAAAAGAAAGATAGAGTAGAGATTTCATCGGAGCAAGTTTTGAAAGCTGCTGCTGAGGCTGAAAGACTAACTGTTGAATTACAAAGGCCTATGCGTGTTCTTGGCTGGTATCACTCTCATCCACATATTACTGTATGGCCGTCTCATGTTGGTAAGCAAGTTTCAGCTTCACACTTGTTATTAATACTTTTTATATACTAACTGTATACCCTAAAATTAAAAATATGCATTTTTCCTCTATTCAGATGTAAGAACACAGGCAACGTACCAGACAATGGATCATGGCTTTGTTGGTCTGATCTTTTCTGTGTTCTCTGAAGGTAAAGATTCTAAGGTAAAGCCATCCTTATCGATAGATATTTCATTGATATTATATTACATTACACAAATGACAAATTTCGTAATAGGAACAAGAAGTCCTGGTCACATGTTTTCAATCTCATAATGGAGAGGCTACCGAAATTCCATTGGAAATCATGTACACACCAGATATCTCGGATAGATGTTTAAAGGTGATTTTATGCCAGTACAATTTTTAATTGTGCAATTAAATATCTTAACATGATTATACAGACGATGACCGACCTGCCGAAAATCCTAGTTCAGGAAGAAGAAGACACTGCAGAATCCTGTAGAAATCATCCAGACATTCTTGCTTCGATACATAATAACGCAGGTAACTGTAAAAATTTTCTTCCTAATTGTACAATTTACTCATAAATAAAATGGATCAGTATTCACGAACAGTGATCCATTCTGTTTATTATCTTTGAGATCACTAAACTATAACGACATTAATGATAACAAATCACTATTATATTACTGCATTGTTAAAATTTCATTTTCAGTGAGAACACGCGCCCTGGCACACATAACGGACATCGTGACGAAGCCATTGTTATTAACTTTTGAGGAACGAATAGCACTGAATAAAATTCGTGCAGCACATCTGCGTAGGCAGCTTCAGGATTTGCAGAAGATATACAACATTTAATAAGAAACACTCGCTACTCTTCATATTCTTTACTTTGGCCATAAGAATTTGTCTCTCCAATAAACTTCACTATGCATCTTACTATCAGTAAATGACAAAAGCTTCGACTCCGGATTCGCAATACACTCGTTAGATTTAACGTTACACGTGTGATTGTACTATTAAAATTTAGGATAATTTTTTAAAATAAAGTTTTCGTTGCGTTCTCAAATAAAACGCTGTTCGTATTCTGTATTCATTAATTAGAGAACAACATGGCGCTTTTTGGTACGAAACAATTCACATAACTCTAATCTGATCAAAGAAATTTGGTCTTGACCTTACGATCGCCCTATATAATCATAATGATAAACCTTGGAAATCAAAGACACTAAATTTCACAAGACTTTCCTTCGCAAAGCCCCATTACTAAAGTGAGATACAAGCACGAAAAAGTTGAAAAGTGAGTCGAAAACTTTATCTTTTGACTTTGATACGTATTTGTAATCTCAATAAAAAGAAGTGGGCAATGCTCGGACCATTTAGCTATTTTTATTAGACCTTTCACGAACAAAGATCGGGCGACAACTGCACAGCGATATACGTATTTATAATATGTACACTACGAGAACAGCGTGAATAGCTTTTTAGATGAGCTGCGAATCTCAGAAGACAGATTCAGCAGAGCGCGAAAGATGAATAGGATGTGAAGGACTGCGTGCCAATCTCTTTCTCGGCAGTTTATCCAGGGTGGTCAATAATTTAGCAAAATCAGGTCGATTCTCCGCATGATAGGACCAACATAGCATTAATATGTCCTAAAAGAAAAAGGCTTATGTGTCAATACGATTGGAGAGGTAAAGCCATAATAAAAATTAGTCTAAACAGATAAAATTCGTACCTTCACGTCTCTGGATGCCTGAAGATTGGCCAGGGTTTGCTTCATTCCTTTACCCACCTGCCAAATAATTGCCTCAGGTGGTTGGCCCTTGAAAGGCCACTCGCCGCACAGAAGCTCATACCAGACAGTACTGTATTAGAGAAAATAATTTAGATATAAATAGATACTCTTGAACATTAAATAGATTTAAAACTGACCCAAATGCATAAACGTCAGAAGCATCCGTAAACGGAAGTTCCTCCTGATCACGATTTTGCTGAGGTCTCAAACGTCTGACTATTTCCGGGGCTAAATAGCACAGCCAACCAGGTGGTATACTGAGACCATTTCCTTTTCTGTAGAACAAAAATAACATAAGTATACATAGCACGCAATAAATGCAAGTAATGAATTGAGAATGATTTAGAAGGACGTACCTGTTCCCGTAACAGAGTTTGGTAACGCTGAATAGGCCAAAGTCAGTAATAACGACTTTGCCGTTCTCCAAAAAAATATTTTTACTCTTGAGATCCTTATGGACTATTCCACGTGCGTGGAGATATCCCATTCCCTGATAAGAGTGATAAAAACAGTAAATAAAATTATCATACACTAAAGAAATCGTTTGCCAGAAGAGTGAGACAGAAAATAGCCGAGTTCTGGTCGACTGGAGAGTATAGAAAGAAAGTAAACGGAGATTGGAATAAAATAAAAAAAAATAAACCAGAGATAACATATAAATTCCTTAGGAACGGTTATGAGATATAGATACCTGAGAGATCTGTTGGGCGATGATAGTGGTCTTATTCATATTAAATTTATCTTTACGCAGATGAATGTGAGTGTAGAGAGTCATGCCTTTGCTCATACTAGTCACTATCGCCAAGCGAGGAGGCTTCATGCAAGCTCCCATAAATAAAACTAGATTTTCGTGTCTGGTTTTGCGGAATGTTGCCACCTAGAATTGTCAGGGGGAAGAAAACAAACATCTGTCAATGGTGACGATTCGCGTTGCCGGACGCCATTAACACATTCCCAACCATTGAACCTAACAAAATTTCAATGCAATACGCATTTGACAAATACGATTAAATAATTAATCGCCAGTGCTTCGCGATATTTTATTATAAACATCAAACAGACGCTTGAGAGCATTGTATTCTTTCACTGATAATAGGAGGGATAACATTTGTATTTCTACCAACAATCCAGTAGTACGGACATTCATGAGCAATTAATAGTAATACGTGTGAGGGTAAGGAATGTGTTAATATCGCGGTTCTTAGCGTTAAGGTGCCTCCCATAATAAATACTACCAGACCCAGTGAATTAAAAGTCGTTACGTATCGAACGTGTTAATTAATCGCGCGAATTACCGACTAGGAAAGCTAAAGAGGATTCCAGTTTGCAGTACTCAGAAAGGATTTTTAATGAGTAAGAATACTCACCTCTAATTTGAATGCTTCTAGAGTTTTGTCGTCGTCCAGGTAATAGTCCATGTTCAATACTTTGATTGCTACGTCGCCGTGCCAGTTTCCTCTATAGACTGTACCGAATCGACCGGTACCAATAGGTTCACCAATCTTGAGTTCATCATAGGGAATGTCCCACTCGCGCATGGATAACTGTCAATGGAATAAATTTTTGATAAATATTTATTAGGTGTTGTTTAGTCTGGTAAGTGTTACGTACACTGTTCTGTCTAGGCCAACGACTATCACCAGGTTCTCCATCTGAGACCTGTGAATCCTGAGAATCAACTCGCACTGGAGTTCTTTCAGAATCTGTACTGACACTACCAGATCCAGAAATACTGACTGTCCTTTCACTATCACTCGATACTGTTGTACCTTCCAGTCGATGAGTTTCCAAAGTTACTCCATTGTCATTCAAGGTGACATCTGATCAAAAAAAAATATATATATATTACATAAAACCAATATTCTGCCTGATTAATTTATATCAAACAAGTTATTTTTACCTGGAAAGTGAAATTGCTGCTTTACAGAAGCCTGCGGTGTCTGTGTCGCATTTGTAGGAAGCAAAGCTGGACTAGAAGGCGTTGAGCTGTTACAGCTCGAAGTATTTGAACTAGAATCTGCACCCTAATTTTTAAAAAAGAATAATCCAATTAAGAGTCAATTTAATTAATACAAATATTCAGCGTATTTAGCTTTACTAACCTGAAATGGGATGTTCATAGAAGCGTGTGGATGAGAACGTTTGCGATCTCTCCTATTTAATGAAGTTAGTAAGTTAGAATTATGATGATTCGGCGAAGTAATGCCTGGCTTGCTTAGGATGGGTGAAACGTTGACCATCCCATCAGCTTGGAGAGTTCTTTTGAATTCATCGAAAAGTTCCTGAGGAAGTCCACAAGAAGGTGGTACTTTTGACTCGCAGTCTCGATGACACTTATACTTGCACTCCTTGCACTTGAGGCCAGTCCCAATGAACATCTGTTTATCGCAATAATCGCAAGTAGTCATCATCTTGAAAGTCTTTGTGAACCGATGAGCTATTATATGACCCATGCCACGAGTTACTGTGGGAGTCCTTGGAGACTTTGGCACCTGGAGACTTGGAACTGTAAAACATAAAAAACTTGAATATATTCACGCGCAATAAGACCGAGTATATTATTCACCATACAACAATATTATGTACCGGTTCCTTTAAAACTGTTGTCATCACTGTCTGCGCTGGAATATGGTGGAGACTTTATAGGACTATTACTGTTTGGCAAGAGACTCTCTCCTGTAATATCTGCGGTACTGCTACAAGAACCAGGCTCTGTAGGTAATCTGCTTCTTCTACCAGTAACTTGATGCTCATTTCCACCACTATATCATAAAATTTAATTATAGACTAAAAGTAATTAGACAGTCAATACTCTATTGGAATAAAAATAAACCTGGAAGCTGTTTCTCCATTTTCAAGACGATTCGCTAGCTGGGATTCGTGCGACTTAGATTTGGTCAATGGAAAAACTTCAGGTTGCGACACTGTACTTTGCAAACCGATCTGATGTTTCTTGCTGGGTGGTGGTGTCGTAGGGAACTTTACGCCGACTGTATAGAAAAACTAATCTTTGAACAAACATCCACTGTAAATGTACCCGTTCACTGTTAAAATATGCATGCACAATGGTACTTTGTAAATTAAAGACCTGCTTAGAAGAATTCTAATACAGTGAATGGGTTACCAAGATACAATAAATCTTACCGCGACCTTGTCTCATGAGCAAAGGTGTGGTTGGTGGACTAGTTGAGAGTGACATCACTGATGATGCCTGACCCAATGTATCATTGAGGTTGTTATTGTTGTTGTGGTACGGAATGCTATCTTCAGAAGGAACTGAGCTACGTGTTACTCTGGATCGTATTGGCCTTGGCGATGGACCAGTACGCATATGATGACGATCCCAGGAATCCCAGTACAGATTCATCTCGCTGTTATCCATATCACCACGTAGTAGGACATCTGTTAATTAATTAAATTTGGATTAAACCACAGTATTAAGTGATAATGTTAGAATGGTTCTGTATCTCATTTACCCATATAACGGCGTAGATTGTGCAAAGCTCGACAAAGTCTTCGTAATTCTTCTTCATGGCGAATATTGTTTTCACCCAGCATACTTCCTAATTCATGTTCAGACTTTTCCTTCAATGCCTCTAAGGAGTGTGCTTTTGAGCATACCATCTGTATAATTATGAGTACAATTAATAAATAGTTTCCTTGTTGGCACATGTGTCTAATATTTTTACCTGTATAGATTCCTGATTAAGTCCCACTACTCTCAACCATTGTTGCAATGATGGATACTGTCTCATTTCAGCAGGCAGTAAGTCAACTGAAAGTTTTGCCTTTGTGACAAGTTGTTTGGAGTATAGCTTGATGAGTTTGCCCTGCAACAAAGAAAAAAGATACCATAAGAAGAGAATTAGAACAGACCTATTTTGAATCATTTGAATAATATTTCCAAAATTTTTCTCAAAGTATCCCCATATTAAATTAACAAAAATTGAGACACAATGAGTTCACCATAAAGAAGGCCTATAGTACCAATGTTCTAATGACTCAATGCATTGCACCAATTTCATTATTAACTTAGCAGAACTCTAATCGTCAAAAATATCAAAAACAGATGAAAGAGAATCAAGAAAAGTGAAGAATGAACTGAATAAGTAGAGTACTCCAAAATCTCATAACTATTCCCTAAAGACTATTCGTATAAAATCTCATGAAATTACAAAAGAATGCGAGGAAGAGCTAACATAAGATCATTAGATACAAATAATGTGGTTTTTACCTCGAGAGTTCGGATTTCTTGCTGAGTAAGTTCGGCACTAGTGGAACACTGAGTGCGCAAACCCTCGAGCCGATCGGCCGAGATGTCAATCATGGATTGAACGACGTCCAAGGCTCGTCGTATCTCCTGCTCTGGCTCTTCACCGTCCGCCATTCCTCTTCTTGACTTCCTCCTCGTAGCGAGTCCTTCGCTGCTCTATTGTCCTGACGACATACTGCCTGCCCAACCCGGCACCCCTTCCGAGTTCCTCACTACGTTATCACCGACTTTACAAGTAACCAAACCACTTATCAACATTGACAACCATCTTTGCGGCCTATCAGTGACGTCAGACGATCCCAGCTATCCGGGATTTCACAGAGAAAAGCTTCTATTGCAAAAGTTTTGCCCTTAGGGCGAATTTCTAACAAAGCCTGCAAGCATTGCCGGCGGAGTATCTGTTTTTAGTTTCCATTTATATTATACTTTAAAACCATATTAATAAACAATTCTCTATCTAATATATGGATATTCATTACTTTTCATTATTTCACTCAAACATTTCAATGTTGTCTGTATGTACATCTTCGTGCTAATAGATTTAGGCATTTTTAGAAGTCCCGACTTAAGATTTTGAATATTTAATCATTGGTGAAACCGTTTTATAAAAGGTTTTATTTATTTAATTCTCAAGGAGTATCGATCTTATTCTTAAAAATTTCTCTTCACCAAACGTCCTTAAAAACATCCAAGTTATAGCATTGAGTTCCTATCATGAGGTTTCCTTGCAAATCTTTTATATGCTCCGTGATCACTCCTCATATTTATTCGTCTCTTTATGTCATGTATCCGACTGTCAGATTTCATATGGTGCGCTCGGATTGCGAGCTTTATTGCAGTGTTCTTATTGTATGTTAACATTAATTAAAATTCACGGAAATGGTGAATATAGAAACTATAAAGCGGACGTATCCGCTACACTGGCTTGTGTGGAATAACAACTACGATGAACTCGATAAGGAACTGTCTACCAACCAGGTGAAATCATCTCCAGTTTTTACATATTTTCACTTGTCAGATTAACCTCACCCATAACCTACTCAATTAACCGAATCTGGTAAACGTAATCGATTTGAAATATTACATGCCAGTAGGACTTATGCATGGGACAGGAAGAAACCTAGAAGCCTTACAAATTAGAAACCCTACATGTGTACTTTGCACACAATCTTCTAAGGCTCACCATAATGCCCATCTTAGCATAGTGCATAACGTTCACTTTATCATTTTATCTCAATCAAGATCATTAATGTCCATTTTTGTTGATTTCTTAAATGTGTAAATAAATGTATGATTATTTTTACAAGTTTGTTATTGTTTTAGCATGATAAGGAAAAGAGTGATAACAGAGGCAGAACACCGTTAATGCTGGCTGTTACCCTTGGTCATGTTGAGTCTGCTAGAACTCTTTTACATCATCAAGCCAATGTTAATACAGAAAATACACAAGGATGGAGTAGTAAGATTTTGATAAATTGCTCTTAGATGATGTAATAAGGTATTCCTAATAGTGCTTCTTATAACTATTTTTAATAATCATGTTATAGTTGTGCAAGAAGCAGTTGGTACTGGAGATCCAGAATTACTACAAATGGTTCTTGCACGTAGGGACTATCAGCGATATAGTAATCGTATTGCTGGTATTCCAGAATTATTACACAAATTAAAACAGGTTTGTTTTTGGATTAATATATCAGTGTATTCTAAAAATAGTAGAAATTTTAATAGTGACTGTTTACAGGCACCAGATTTCTATGTAGAAATGAAATGGGAATTCACCAGCTGGGGTACGAATAACACTACTCGTTGGTTTATTCTCTTTTCCAATATATAATCAAATTTTTTGTCTAATATAAAATATTCATTTTGTAGTGCCCTTAGTCTCTCGAATGTGTCCTAGTGATACGTACAAAGTTTACAAACAGGGCAGTAATGTTCGTATTGATACAACCTTATTGGGCTTTGATCACACAAACTGGCAGCGTGGAAACCGTAGCTATATTTTCAAAGGTCAAAGTGAGTATACAATAAGTTAATGCAATCCCATTTTTGTTTACCATGTTATCTTTTACAAAAATGGTCTAAGTTTAATTACAAACTATCACTCTGAACACAAGCCATAGCAAATATCCTTCAATTTCTAGATGATGGCGCAACTATGATGGAGGTGGACCACGAGACAAGGAAAGTCTATGTGGAGCACATGAAACTGATTGGTGATGATAACGAACAAATTGCCCAACCCTCTGAAGATGGCATCATATCCCGGTTAACGAATCCTATCGTAACCACTTATATAGACACAGATAAAATAAGTTTTGAAAGGTGCATCCTCATTATATCAGCAATAACAATTTTCTCATTAAAACACGCAAGCTATGTTCAAGATTCTTTATAAAATTCTGTTATAGAAATAAAGCAGGACTTTGGGGTTGGCGTTCTGACAAGAGTGAAGTCGTAAACGGACACGAGTGCAAAGTCTTCAGTGCGAGTAATGTAGAACTTATAACAAAAACCAGACTAGAACATTTGTCTGAATCAGATAAGGCGAAAGCTCGTTCACCCAGGACTCCATTACAGTCCTTCTTGGGAATCGCAGAACAACAACAAGAGAATGCAACGGTAACTGCCAGCGTGAGTAAACAAATTGCTTGAAATCGAGATACCTTGTACTGTATTAAGGTTTTTATCTGAAAATATATATTTACATTTTTTCCAGGAGGAATTCAGCAACATAGGTAACCCCTGTAATATCACTCCCGAAGAGTACTTCGATGCCGACATCGACTTGAATGGGAAGGACATCGGTAGACCTAAAGAAATGAACACGAAGATTCAGAAATTTAAGGTACTTTTTCTCATAGCAAGTCATTACATAGTAGGTTCGCTCCTGAAAACAAAAACTGTTACGTTGGTTCCTCGAGAATATATATAGTCGCAAGAACCTGAATACTTGGTTGCATATTAGGTCGGATTGTTTAACCGCAGGCAACACTATGGCTTAGCGAAGAGTATCCGCTGAGCCTCCAAGAGCAGATTATGCCCATCGTTGACCTCATGGCGATATCCAGCTCGCATTTTGCTAAGCTCAAAGACTTCATCCAGATGCAACTACCGGCTGGATTTCCTGTCAAGATTGGTAAATTTTATTTTCAATAGAAAAAAAATTTTCAACTTACATTTTTCATTATGAATAAAATTTTTTTTCTTAATAGAAATCCCACTGTTTCACGTGCTCAATGCCAGGATAACGTTTGGAAATATCTTCGGCTTGGACCAAGAAGTACCACACGTAGGCCGTCTTCAGGAATCCAATAGAATGACCTGCCTTGTTGATGATGTCTGCTTTGAAGCTCCCACTGGATACGTGAAGCTTGGTAAAAATAACCTTCACAAGAATATAAATCTTGTCCAATATATTAAAATAATCGATTGCTATTTAATCACAAGTATTATATTGAATTAGCAGGTGCTGAGGTACGAAGACAATTCAGTATCGAGGAGGAGGATGACCTTCTTCAGTTCGCTATACAACAGAGCCTTCTTGAAGCTGGTAGTGAACGTGATGAGGTTGTATTAAGTTAATTAATTTATATATAACATATAATGATACGTGTACTAATTAAACTATTTGATTTTTAAGGTTGATATATGGGAGGCTCTTAGAGCACAAAAACCGTCCCGTCCAACAACTCCTAATATGATGACAGAAGAGGAACGACAGCTCCAAAGGTATGTACGATTTTTGACAGAATTACTCAATTCAGCATGTTATTGCATTAATATTACTCCTGTTCCTTTTGCATGTTTACTTTCCTGTACATTCTTATTCAGAAAGGTGGGTCAGTAGAGTAGCCTTCGTTGAGGAGAATGAAAATGTGAAAACAAAAATAAAAAGGGGTCACTAAATAATCATAAATCTGAAGGCAACTAGTCTAAGAATTTCTATGTTTTCTCAGGGCTATACAGGCGAGTCTGGTTCTTTACCAAGAGAGAGCTGGATGTACGGAAGAGGAAGGGAATGCGAACACAACTGGAAGTAACGAAGAAGACGAACAAAGTTCACTGGAAGGAACTGCTGAACAGTTAAAATTGGCTTTGAGGTTATCGGAGCAACAACAGCTCGAAGAGGAGCAACGTCGTCTTCTGGAAGAGGAGACCTTCAGACAAGTTCTCGAACTTTCACTTACTGAAAAGTGAATTTTAACTTGAATGACGATAGAAACACACGTGGAATGGTTCTGACAGAAATTGAATTAACGATAAAATGAAAAAAAAAGCTTCCTTGGGACGGTTTAAAGAATTGAGTACGTTATTTATTTCTTAGGCATGTTTAATATGAGAGTCCGTAGCAATACGTTTCGCCAGGTGACGAAGCCTTGAAAATTACAGAGATATAAATAACAGGGCAGGTGGAGATAATAAACTGAAAGTATTTCATTGGTGCATAAAGGAAAGTGAGAGTGTCAATAAAAGAATAAGGTGAAATAAAAACAAACTGCTACGGGAAAAAATTTCTTAAAATATCAAACGGGAGTATCGTTCCCGTTTCACATAAATCATCCTAACATTTGAAAGTATATATACTGTAAGACATTTCACGAGTGTCAATATTCGAATAAATATGCGCTTGTAATTCTCAAGTCTTCAGCCACTGATCACCTCATTCTTGACCTTCGGGCTAGTCGCGATGTGTTCAACTTTCCTTGGCGCGACTCTAAAGTGTTCACGAATTCGTTTAAATAAAATGAGAGAGAAAAGCCTTGATAATCTTGAATGTTTCGCTATACGCATGCATACATTACGCCAGATTGATTAGCCCGTCGTAAAGGTATATTTGTATAAAGTAATTTTACAGTTACATTGAGTCATTCAAATGAAATACCAATAAAGTGATACAATAACAATACTCGATAAAGAGTACAGACATGATTCGCATTTATTCTCTCGATGCGTATCGCTACTCGAATTCCGACTGGGCCCTGTAATATAAATGAAAGGTTATTTATCTAAGGCTAGTTAAATGGCGAATAATGTTCCTGACGTGTATATTTAAATATGGTTGGTACGCACCTACGGTAAATGGTACCCAGTATGTTACCGCTTTGCACAAAGCGCTGTTCATTTTTATGAGCTTGCTGGTGCCATTTTTTTCGTACTGCAATCCAATGCGGTATGTGATCCCGCAGTAATGTCTCGCGGGATTTCAGCGTTTGTCCCTCCTGTACCAACAATTTATAATTAGTTACTAACAATAGATTATACTCGTTAACAAGAAAGAAAAGAAAAAGAAATAATGGACTATGGAAGTATTCTTAATTATTTATAACTTTTTATCACGTGGATACGAATTAGATAATGATTGTAAACTCCTTACTCGCTAATCACTATAGTCAGACTCAATACTTATATTTGCCTGATTTAAGTTCATAAGAGTATTACTCTGTTTATATTTAGTCATACATAAGTGCTAGCTGAAGATACTCACATAATCCAAATTCAGTTCTTCCTTGCTCCCTGGTATCGGGGATGGAATTCTATTCTTTGGTAATGCTTCCTCTCTTGGTAATGGTGCAGGTAACGTAAATACGTCTCTCAATTCTCCATCGATATTTATTACATTATTTGTGGAATTCAAATCATTTAATACTTCTGGGCTGGGGCTTCGTATTCTATATATTTGTATAGCAATGGTTAGTAATTGCTTAAATGACTTTAATTAAAGATTCAGATACTTACTTAGGCACAAGATTTGGATTTCTTGGTTGATTTGCCATCCAAGCCCTGCAGATTGGATAGAGTGGAGTATCTTCACGAAATTGAGCTAGATCTACACTGCGGTCAAACAGTTTCATTACATATGTATGATGAAAGGCTGCGTCCATTGGAACCTGTCTCCTACGACGGATCTTACGTGGTTGCTGGAACCTCATTGTCTTTGACGGATACAGTGTCTCTCTGAAAAAACATCGTTTAACATTTCAATTGAATACGCGATTAAGAATATGAATTTTCAAGTGTTTCAGGGGTTTACATTTTTTTCAAATGATGCTTGTAATCATGAGACGAACTCTCCTCACTCGAATCAGCTGAAGAACCTGTATCACTGTGCTGTAGCAACTCACGTAAGGCACCTTTCAGTCGATCTCTAGCAACGAGTACATCGTTATCACCTATTAAAAACAAAATATGCGAATTAATCTCGAGAAGGAATGTTTTCTCACGATTATCTGTCCAATCATTGAGACAAACAGATTGTAGATCTCAGGTTAAGTTGAGATATTTTACCTATTTCGTCTTTCACTTCCACTTTAACGCGTCCCGGTATTACGGACTGTGAATGTCTCTTTTTACCCATCTAAAATCATTAAAATAAGAATTTTATATTTTATTCTTTAATGATTGTTTATATAAATAAATTGAGATTTTTATTCTACATTCGCATCTGATTACATTCAATACGCGTGTTTCAACATATATTCTTCATCTAACCCAATATCGTCACCTTACCTCTATTTTCTTTCTGCAAGTGAATTAATAAATTAAATTTGTATAAATGTTTAAGATCCTTGTTGATAAACGTCAGAAGTGTTATAGGTTAAACGTACGCGCCATTTTACAACTGATTTTTCGCTTATAAAGCTACTAGGGTCTTAGCGTTAGCATTATTTGCAGAGATGACTAGAGACCTCTGTGAAGTTAGCCGGACAACTAGTTCCAGCGAACTTAAAACTTTTAGTAATCGTCTGATGACTGTTTGACGACGATTGAAAGTCTAATTAAAACGTTTGATACTGCTTGTCGAGAATAATTTGCGTGGGGGAGCAACTTTTTCCTCATCACCGAGCATTCCATTGATGTTCTCGCTGACTTCAATATCGGCTGAAACAATGATTAATTACCCGCGCGGCTACAGCGGAATCTATAATGTCGACAGAGACGATGATCACAAAATCCTACTCCTGGAATCGCCGCTTCTGCATCTCCCTACTCGTCTTTGCCTAAAAACGTAGCGTTGTACATCTTTCTACTCATTTCTGTTATTTGATCCATGATTTTCAAAATTTAATACAAATTCGGAGCATTTACTTTGCTTGATGTGCTTCGTTAAGTTTTCTGTACAAACATTAATTTATTTTAGAGCAAATAATTCAACAGTGTCGTCAAAATTAGCTGCAATATTATCCAAATTGTGTTCTAACGGCAAACAAAAATGGCGAAACATCATCCTGATTTAATTTTCTGTCGAAAACAACCCGGTGTTGGTATGTATCATTTAACCTGTTTAGATAATTATTTTTATAATTAATATAAATTAAACTTATGTATTTTATGAAAATGTCTGATTACTATAAATAATAAGTGACAATATGCACAGTAAACTAATAATTTATTTCTTGAGAATGTATTTTCATATACATTGATATAAATTAATTGAATTATTTTACTTACAGCTATTGGACGTCTATGTGAAAAATGTGACGGAAAGTGTGTTATATGCGATTCATATGTGCGACCGTGCACCCTTGTACGAATCTGTGATGAGTGTAATTATGGTTCGTACCAAGGACGTTGTGTCATATGTGGTGGACCAGGTGTATCGGATGCATACTACTGCAAAGAATGTACGATACAAGAAAAAGATGTAAGTTTCATTAATTAACAAGAATTATAAAATGTGTATTAACTGTACGATCAAATCTGATGCTCTGTATTTTCAGCGAGACGGTTGTCCAAAGATTGTCAATCTTGGAAGTTCCAAAACAGACTTATTCTATGAAAGAAAGAAATATGGTTTTAAGAGACGATAGTTTTACTATTAGTAAATATTTAGCTATAACTTTTATCACGATAATAATGAATTGATGCTCATACGATGAGAATTTACTACCACCATACGCATTTAAACTTAAGGAAATAAAGTTTACAGAATTTTTGAACATTCGTCAGTTTATTGAACTCACGTGAATTGATTATTATATATCATTACGTCATTAGTTAACACCGAATACTATTATACAATACGCCCTACTGAATAATCAACGGCGGATACATTTTATTTACAGATAAGTTATGCTTATATCAGATCCCTGTAAGCGGGACCTGTCGTTATAGATATTGGACGCTACAATTGTTTTGTTCATAAATCATCTTTTCTCTTTTTTATCCTCTAAATTTCTAAATTACCACGGATTGGTATTTCTATCAATGTACCTGACACCGAACAAGCACGAAAATGTCTAAAGATATCCATGCGACGTATCTACACCAATATATTTCACAATATTCATATATAATATCTGTATATATACAATTTGCCCTCAAGGTCATAAAATTCATGTCGTTTTTTTTTCATACTATTTGTTTATCTTTTTTTATATCATCTCACTTATATAGGCTTTTAAGAAAATAGACTTCGGCACAGCATTAATAGCATTCGTATTAAAAATAAAGGTGCAGTGTACGGTAGCAAGAATACAATTCTGCTATTGACAACTACGCACGTGCTAAGAGATCTAACAAAGTATATCGATTTGCATATAGGATAGCTAGATTCTAGTCTTCTATATATTATTACGTGCTAATACTGAGTTCCTGTGGAATTAATGTAATGCTCAGAAAGTATTGACATACGTTAGGAATACTAAATGTTTAAAAATACTAGACAAGTATCCTGCATAACTGATGAAATCGGATATCATTTTGCCTATTAAAATTCTCCATTTTCTCTTTCTCAGACGGAATGATTGAACAGATTATTGCTAGTTCTGTTGTGTTGATTGCTTATGAAAATAATTTTTTATCAGGTCTACGTTGTCTCACCACCCAAATAACATATAACCATAGATAACATTTTCTTTTCTTAGTCCTGCTTTGTATTATCTTGCGAAGTTGATTGAGCCGTCATTGCTCCATTCGCCTTTTTGACTTCTCATCTGGACAGTGATGAACTGGCAATTGACCGGCCACTTACGGCTGATTGTAGGCTCATCATAGACCCTCTGAAAAGTTAATTATTATATTATTGTTAGTTACCTCTATAAAAGTTCCTTTCCTAGAAATTCTATTTACTTGTAATGAACCGATGGCAGTGTCTCGTAGAAATACATAAGCTGAGCCTTATGAGAACTTATTGATGGTAAAAATTCTCCAGGTTCCTCTTGATGTTGCCATTGCAGGATGTAAAGACCTGCCTCTTGCATTATATGAGTACCCTGACAAGAAAGCAGTAAACACTTAGCTTTCTCTTTGTTACACGGTAAAGAAAACTAATGAATTCTTCGTACCTGTATGCTTTCTCCGTCGTGGCAAATCACACTGGGTTCAACTTTAACACAATCGACACCTTCTTTCCATTCCTTAGTCATAGCTAGTTCAAGTTCTGATTGACTTGGTACCTCGGAGTTGGCTAAAAATTATTAGAATAAGTCATCGAAAAGTCTCAATGAATTTTATAAGTGAAATCAAAGATAGGATACCTGGATTTCTATCAATTTCATTATCCTTAGTGTGATGTAAAACAGAGAAGAGAACATTGTGTCTCATAACGTCAAAGTCCCAGGTAAGAACAGCACCTGGGTCATCGCAGTGGATGACAACATGATGTGACTGACCACGGCTCAAGCTAATAGAATGGTAAAGGCTGTGTTCGTGTTCACTGGAAGTAGTTTCCAGGTCAAGTCTGTATAAATTCTTGGGAACAACGCCACCCTCGACGATGTAAGTCTGTTCATTGAGGAAAAAAATTTAATTAATCCTGGATATTGGCTATAATTTCGTTGAACATAGTAAATGAGTGGTCATCGAGCCGGGTGCTAAAGTGATACGAAAGACTATATCTATATTTCTGACTAACCCACGTAGCACGTGTATCTTTATGTTGTATTTAATGATTGAATTGACCAAACGTGAATTGTGCGACACAGACAACATTTTTTAATAATTTTTTGTTATTTTGCTTTTGGTTTTTGTTCTTTCGTATCTTACAGTGGCTGCTGTCGTGTCGAATATGTAAAATCGTTGTGGTACCATACCGTAGATCTCACAAACTCCTTCCTGTTAGTCAATAGAACTTATTATTTATCTAAAGTTAATCGTGTGAGAAAAACAAGACACTTCGCGCTTCTCAGAAAAATGACATACAGTGTACTTCTTATTAAAGAAACAAGTATTACCTCAGACGGTCCACCCAAGAAGTCAGGAATGAAGTCCGGATTGATATAATCTCGTAGTCCACCCGAGCCTTGTTCCTGGTAATCGGTACCGCAATAAAATACAAACTTGTTTCTTGTATTCTCATCTATAAAACAAACATGGAATGAATGAATCTAAAGAATTGTTAACTATACGTGAGTTTTTTTCCCCAATGTTTACGCTTACGGATAAAGGTGCTTATCAATGTCCAGAGTATTGGGAAGCAACGTGGCGCACGCATAATTAGGACTCTGCCCATCGTTTCTGGATAATTTGCCTCGACAATTTCAATGATACGAAGTAGAGCCTGAAAAAGAAAAGAATTCATTTATTTAAAGCAGCTAAACTGGCTCACTTGAAGGAATTACGTATCGACCGATCAGCCTGTAGTTTGCATAACGACGGTTTAAAAAAAAGTAGTTTATCGTGTCATGGCGGGGAAAGGTCATTTCAAGTACTAGAATATTGACAGACAATTATCCTAATAATGGAACACGTTGACGAATCAACAACGAGTACGTACCTTAATGCCAGGTCTCCATAAGTGTCGCATATTTAATCCCTCTAAATCGATAAGAAGCGACCATTGCGAAACCGGGTGTCCCCATACCGTCGTGGCTTCATCCATTAACGAGAGACCTTCCTCGCAAACGTGTAAAGCCTGCCAAATAACATTTACGTAATTACTAATTGTTTTCTAGAATAAAGTTTTCTATTGCGTGTCATTTTACCAATAGAAGCAATTCGTCCTCTCCGATACTCTTCAAGAGACCCTTGACATCCATTTGGCCAAGTCGCAGAACGTAGAGTGGTCTACCGTCTGTAATTTAAAAAATTAATTTTTATATATTAATAGAATTGATTGGCATTACCTTTATCTTTCCTACCACTTATTTACCTTTGTCAAAATGCTGCCAGCCTCCTGGAAAGTAATCCTTGACTACTTGTGGCGCCTCGTACTCTTCCAAGAGGCGATCTACCTGATGCTTTTTTCTCCAGTGCAAGGACTGCGTCAACATCTCCCTCGCCTTCTCCACCGAGAATTCTCTGGCACGTAAGAAACGGAGTAACGTTGCATCAGGTGGGACTGAACTGCCACGAAGTTCTTCTATGCTATGACGCAATTGAACCAGTCGACTCTCTTGCATCATGTCCAGTTTTCCCAAATAACGTTCTATGTAGTCTGAAGATAATTGCATATCTGCAAACAACAGAAATATATATTAAAGGTGCATGTTCCTTAGACACTGAAAAAACTGAAAGCAAAAATTACTCACCTCGAGTACTTGGTAATTTTGTTTCAGCAACGCATAACTCTTTTTTCTCTTTGTCCTCTTCTTGAACACTTTTTCTAAAATATAATTTAACGATAGAAATTACACTAGAATATCATTATGTTATTTATATTAAACTTACGAATTTTCATCCTTCAAATCGACCTGCTTAAGTGGATCGACCCAGGGTGCTACGTAGGTGATTCCTTCTTCTTTTAATTGGTTTACAAAATATTCGATTATCTCTTTTCCCTGAAATTATTAATAGAATAATCTGTGGTGAGAATAGGTGTTTTTTTAAATTAGGAAATCAAAGAACTGAAATAGAGTATAGAACAAATTATGAATTACTTTGGCTATATTTTGAGCGTATTGCTTCATAGCGAGTTTTTCCATCGAGTTCTCAAATCCAAAGAAATTCTTTATATCTAAACTTGCTGTTTGTTCGAAGCAAGTCCATTCTGAATTTTCGGGATGAACCTAAAAGTGATGAATAATATTTTATGGAATTTCAAATATCCCGTCACTCGTCTAATGGTTAGTACTTACAAAATAGCGACATTTTTCTATCACGCTCACACGGGAAGAGAAGCTTTCGTTGAATGCTTCAATTTCTAAAATACTGCTTCTACGATCCAAAACATTCCTTTGAATGAAATAAACAAAATCTACGCCAATGATCTGAAAATTTTAATGCATAAAACATTGATATATCAAAGAAAAACTAAGAAGTATATTTATACATCAGGTTATTTACAATTTGTAAAAGTAGTTTTTTCAAAACACAATTTTATGAGTGTTTTGAACCATGTAAAACGGTTGTTTTCCTATTAAGGTCTTTACTCCGTAATATTTAATGTAGACTGAACAATATGGTGCTTCTTCAAAGCAATACATACTATATGCATTGTAAGGCATATAATGGATATCAATTGAAATTGTAATCCAGAAGTTGTATAAAAAAAGAAATTACAAAAAGAAATTTTACCTTTTTTAAAATGTATGGAGCCTCAACATTAAGTTTACACCTCCTTTCAGTAGTTCTAATTGCTCCTCCTTGACTTTCCTCATCCAGAGTGATTTCGCAGCCAACAAAAACTGGAATTTGTGGGCAGGTAGGGAATCGCTTCTCGTATGCCTTAAAAAAAACCTGGCCTTAGTATATATCTAAATATAATAAGCAAACAGACTTCACAGTACATAAAAACTGACTCAATTTCCATTAATATCCATAATACGATCACAAATGGGAATAGAATTTCTTATATTAACATAAATCCCATTCTCAATAAGAATATGACACAGAAAAAACTGTTAAGATAAGAAAAATGTTGCTCCAACAATAAATATTTAATCTCAAAGGTTTTAAGCATCCAAGGCCGACGGAATCGTCACAGGAAATAAATACGAACTAACAACATTAAATAAATTGGGCTTATAAATTAAATATTGTTAATTAAATAAAAATCCGGTAACCGCAAGCCATTTTCAGTTCTCATTCGTAGCTAAAATGTATGACAACTCTTGCAGATTATGTAAGCTTCTCCGCGTCTATAAATTTCATCGTCGTAAGGCGTATAGTAAATACCATCAATTAAATAGAGTAAGACTGATGAATGAATAAGCAACATAAAAAATAAACAGACCAGCATAACAAGAGCGAAGGGATGTTTGTAGACCCGAACGGGCGATTGATATTGTTGCACCATCTTCAAAAAACGTCAGAAACTTGATGTTTCACTAAAAAATATACAATCTTGTCCTCGTATAAATGTAGCGCCTCCTTCCCACGGGCCGAATGAGTTCTTCTGATGATGGCTGCTTTCCTCTGGAATTCGTTAAGGTCGTTGGTTACAATCACTTGTCAGGAAATCTGACGTTGCCACAAGCTTCCTTTACAGATGAACGAAGTAGCAGCTGTAGCCTTAAGGTCCGTTCGAAAAGTACGCGACAGCACGCCACGATAGGCTTTACGTAGCTTGAGTGTGCCTGTACGTAGGCAACCGTTTATACAGAAGTAGCACGACCTCATTTATCAAAATAGAAATTAGAATGTACATACGTACGACGGGTTGCTCGTCGGTAGGCGCCGTCACTAAAATATGGCACAATATGTAACAAACCCCACCGATGCTTCTAACATCCGTTTAGGTACCCTTATCATACCATTTTCATTATTTAAATTGTATTCAAATATTTATTCATGTTGTATACTACTTACAGTTGTTATTTCTATGCTATTTTGTTCTGGGTCAATACACGCTCGAGATATTGAAAAAAGAAATAACCCAACCTCTATAGAAATGTTAAATATTTTAAAATAAACAATTGTTCCTGTTTTGCGACACAAGATTTGAAATGACCGTGTGAGACGAGAACAAGGCTATGCTTATCGATGGTAGAGGACAATAATCCAAGAACAAGATTATTAGCTTGATTATTATTCATAGAAACTGAAGTTGACACTATAGATACATCTACTTGACAATAATTTTTTGTACTCTTTTTTTAATTCCTGTCGAATAACATACCGGATCCTTAACTTCGAACATGCATGCATAACGAGAGACAATATATCTCCGAGGCTAATGCACTTGTCCAGGTCATTGCGCAATGCAGTCTGCAGGTGCATCGACAGTAGAGCCCGGGGGCCACAATGCAACTGCAAATTATGCATATTCATCAGACTTGTCAGGATAACGATTGAAGCAGCACGCGTCCTGATACACGTGTATAATTAAATTTGTTTATTTAACAAGAACTCGATGATGGGAGTCGCGAAACTCAAAACACTCATGGGAATTATCCTCAAGGCAACCATCGTGACCGTAATGGCAATTATAATATTCAAAAACGCAACTTATCACTGAGCGGAATAATTGATTTGTGACCCTGACGTAATACCGGTTACGAGATTGTTTCATGGTGGTCTTTTGACTTTTTGACAATTCAAGTATACATTATAAATAAATATATATTATATTTTTACATAAAAACCGTTCGAACTATCTGACAAAATTATTTGAATAATAAAATTCCTTATATTTTTCTGGATTATTAAATACAGTTCCTTATGCGCTGCAGTCACCCAGCTAACACGTCTAAATCGTCATATATCGTTAACGAACCTTATCTAAACTAACCTCCCTTTAACACCTGCATCGAAGAGAAGATGAAAAAGAAGAAGCAGATTAGAGGTGGGTGTAAGGCCCCGTTTTTTATATGCGCAGGGAGCATTGCGCACATAATCGACTCAGGCGGGAAAGAATCATGTTAGTCCGGCAGTAGTGCAGTGGTAGCAGTGTGTTACCGATAGTTCTCTTGATCTTCCACATCGTCTACTTCTTCGTCTTCTTCTTCTTAATCTTCATCCACTTCTTCCTCTTGCTACTCGACCGGCTACTATATATCTCCACCGTGCGCGCCGATTCCGTCGCAGAACCTTCCCAGTTTTCGCGTGTATATCGTCCTGTAGAAACAACACTAAATTGCTTGGCAATTACTAAGGGGAATTTCGGAATTTCAGCTGTTCATCAAGGACGGCCTGAAGGTACATGGGAAGAGGGAAAATTACAACAGCGACCGACATATAAACTTTTCAACGGCATCTTGACCAATATTATTCGATCTACAACCTGATCACGTACAGACGTTCGTGGTAAGTGCAGTTACTGTACTAATATTTCAAGACTTTCGGACTCTATTGTCATTCTTGATAAATAGGCTGGCTCGATATAAACATCCTCTTGACAGGTAAGTCATGTCAAGTTTTCATTACCGGCTGTGATTGCTCATGATTTTTATTTCTCGTTACTTCGTCCACCGGCTAATTTTGTTTTTTAAGAAGCAAGTGTATCTCACAGTTCTTCCTTGTCTTTTATTTTGTCTTGGCTTTATGCTTAATGCCATGACAGTTGAGAAAGATGATACTGTCTTGATCCTCTTCGTTTGCTCCTTTTGGCATTTTATCCTGACCAGTCACAGAGCCGATGACCCGCAAAACTGGAAAAAAAAAATACATTTCACTAATATAAATTCTTTATCTTCCTTTTTTTTCTTGTCACGGATTAGTTGCACCCTTGTACGATTTTATATTACTGCTAAAGATTTATGCTTGGCGCTATTTTACTTTTTATAACGTCATTCCACGATGTTATAAAAATATCTATTAGTTGCTAATAACTAAATGGAATAATATTAATTATCATTATCATTATGTATGCTTTCCTAAATTCTATAGTAGCTCATTATGTATTTTACCTAATTTGACTGAAAATAGTTTTCTTCAATATTATCCTAGGGCACATCCCGTTTTTGTTTCTTTCCTAACGACGTCAAAATTCTTATCACGGTATCCGAAAATGTATAAAACCTAAATATAGTCAATTAATACACTGACGCATTATAATTCTAAAATCATTAACCTCTATTCTAAAAGAATGATAAGTATGCAATTGACTGCAATTCAATGGCATTCCGTTCACGCGGCATCTAATTTGCGCTAACAACACAAACTACCATAATATAACTTGTTTTCAATCTGTCATTAGTGGATGACGACGCTTTGCCAGGTGTCCAGTTCGTTATTTTCACGAGAATATTTGTTGAATATCCTCAGCCAATGGTATTTGTTAAACTTCGCTATTGAAATAATAAGAAGTCTTGGACCGCAATGCATTCCCGGTCTCATGTCGCGCCGATATTTAATCTCAAACTACTTTACACTTCTCCTTTTAACGTCTGCATCGTTACCAGTAGTAAAGATTTATACACGATCATATCTACCGAGTACAAGAGTGTAGATTTTCATTCATAAATTAATGCCTTGAGTTTTCGCTCTTATTCCATTACAAGCTCTCAATGATAAGCAGCATGATTAATGATAAGTGTTTAAGAGGCAAACCACAGAGTACCGATTCTGCATTAAAAATGATTTTACATAAATATTGAGACTATTACCAGTCCAGTTAAATATTTATGAATTTTAAGATATTGTATGACAATCACAGCGGCTTTGAAATTGTTTAAATAATTTTATGAAAACAGTAGAATCTGACGCATTGATGTTTAATCCCGTGATAAGAAAAACTGTTTCTTGTAATCTGATACTGTCACAAGAATTGTTAGAGATCTCAAGGTATAATAGTTCTATAACAAAGTGGATGTTAATCCCAGGAGGGTAAATCGCAGCAGAAAGATCTCCAGGGTTGTGCACTAGGTACCAATGATTAAAAGGTATGTATATATGTGGGTAGATACAGAATGAGAAATATTTCTGAGAATGAAAAGGGCGTCGCCCGTACGTTAGGAATTCTTGAAGAGTCCTTCCTTTCTCGTTATTGTTGTCCATTTTTTCATCCTTTCTCTCTTTCTCTTTGGCCATGTCTATAATTCGGCAGAGCCCAGGAGAAAAAGAGTGTGGCTGTAAAAGTGACACACTCTCTTGCCTCCTCTTACTCTCGCTCTCAATCTTCTAGATACTTTTCACTCTCTTTCTCCTCTGCTCCTCGTCGAAAGAAGCGAAGGTCGACCGGTTGTTTTTCGCGTTTTTAACATCTCGCCGAAGTCGAAGCGACGCATTTCTGGTCACACGTTGTGCATCCTTACAAGCATGGTTCCTGTCGCTAAAGGTGCATCCACACCGGCCCTCACGACAATGCTAATGCATCTTGAAAGCAATGTCGTAATGACCTGCTTGGCACGAGTTCCCTCACTTTACTATAATATATACGATACATGCCTTAACTAACTACTTACTTACATTACTTTGTAAATTACGCAATGGCGCGGCCCCTCAAAGTGCTATGCCAAGGACCCTTCTTCCGTAAGTCGTGCGTGCACACGTCATAATGGATTTTCAATTGTATTTAATCCTATTTGACAGGATAATAGACAGGACAAGATCACCAGGGTATTTCCTCATAATATTCTATCAGTGAGTAGGCCGGATATGTAAATTGTCACGGTGCTTGGTTGCTGCAAATGGATTTAAAAAATATTAATTCAACTACTTACTAATAACCCCCACTTGCATGTGAACTGGTTCTGATTGGAATCAGGATTTTCTTTTTAAATTAACTCATGGACGTTATAGTGTTCCTGTTGGAACCCAATAAAAATTTACAAATGTATCTGAAGTTGCAGTGTGCAGGCGCGCGCGAATACCTGTTCAATGTTTACTGGATGGCGAAATAAAGTTTGACATTCAGTACGGACTTCGTATCTGCGAATATTTTAAATCCATGGAAAGCCTTTTTATCGTCTCTTCCCGCGTTTATATATCTTCTTTTATCTTGTTTCAGGAAACCATGACCACAGGACGGCCTCTCGTTTTATGCAGAGTGATTCTGCTGCTCCTGTTGCAGGTATGCCTACCTACGAAAGAGAAACTTTATGGATTTAAGATATCACGTGAACCTTTTTGACAATATTTTCCAGATACTAAAGGAGATTGGTGTTAATGGACATGGAAGACTAATGGATCCAGCAGCTCGAAATAGCATGTGGCGCTTTGGTTTTCCCAATCCGGTTAATTACAATGACAACGAACTCTTCTGCGGCGGGTACGCAGGTTCGTTTTATTTGTTTAACTACTCACAAATACGTCTCTAAATATAGAAATTATATCAACCGTTCAGCGAAGAATTTTATAAAACGTGATCTTTTTGGTAAGCTATGAACGTGGAATTTTTAATGTCAGAACTGTAGTTATACAAGAGAATCCTAGAACTATGCTCAATGCAAGTAATCGATATAAATACAAAGTAAAAAAAAACCTCGATACAATTTGGCGACTGTATTAGATACGAATTATGATGACTGTACTAGAGTAATAATAAAGATAAATTTTGAACAGTACAATGGGTTCAAAATCAAGGACAGTGCGGTATCTGTGGAGATGCTTATCATCTGAGTGAACCAAGACCCCACGAGGCTGGTGGAGAATTTGCCAAAGGGACGATAGTACGACATTACACAGTAGGACAGGTAGGACAGCACAGCTAAAATAATAAAAATTATCAAAATTGAAATTGAACAACAAATATAATTTTTTAGGAAATTGACGTGGAAGTCGAACTGACAGCTAATCATCTCGGTCGCTTCGAGATGTATCTCTGTCCGAACAACAATCCTTCTAACGAGGCATCGCAAGAATGCTTCGACAGGTAAATAATATTTCAGTCAATACGTTACCAGGTTCCAATAACAATCTTTTAACGTCTGCAGGTATCCACTTTATATATCTGGCACGAGGGAGGTCCGCTTCCAGATTCCGGTGGAAACCGAGAAGAAGGCCATTTTCCGTTACAAGGTATCCTTGCCACCGTACGTGACGTGCTCGCAGTGTGTCATTCAATGGAATTACTACACAGGTAAGCGGCCATCTGGAATAAGTAATGCAGGAATGAAGAGAGCTAATAATGTATCTATATTAATGCAGGAAATATGTGGGGTACATGTCCAAACGGAACAGAAGCTGTGGGCTGTGGTCGTCCTGAGACTTTTCGAAATTGCGCCGACGTCAGTATAGTAACTAGTACTGCAGGTGTTCCACCATTGTTTGTACAACAGGACAATCCATTCTTACTATATTACAGGGACTACCGTTCTTCAAACAATGTATTCCCCTTAGTCATTAGGTATGATATTATACCGTTAATCAATAATAATTATTCAATTTTGTTTTCTTTAATTCACTTCTCAGGTCGCAAGTTTGTGTTCCTACTCAGCTCTACAGAAGAATTCCTGGCATGGGAGAATGGTGCCAGACTAATTGTCTACGTTATCCTCCAAACTGTCCTACGACGATCTGCCAGTGTCCGTAAGTAGATTTTATCCTGATTTTGAAAAAAAATAAAAATAAATTACAACACTAAGTTTAGAAGCGATAGAGTCAAATTCTCACCATAAAAATAATAATTCCTCAGAGAAGTCTGTGACGCCATTGGTGAAATATCCGGAAAGGAAGGAGCCAGTGTCTATTGTCTGGATAAATGTCTGGTCTATCCATCGAATTGCCCGTCGCACCGTTGCCGTTGTTACTAAGAAGAAATAATGAAAATTAAAAACCCATAATAATCTATCTGTAAGAAAAGTGAATCGATGCAATAAAGAACCAACCTGAAGCGAAGAAAAAAAAGAGGTCACGGGATATACTGGAAATTATATATATATATATATAACAGATATAGCTCGATCCGATCAATACTATAATCAATTTAATGGCACTATAATGTTAATATTAGGACATTCTAATGACAGCTTACGTTATGTATGTATATATATATATTTATGTATATATTTAACGAAACGGTTAAGTATTTCGTGTCCGACAAATGATCACCAGGGATCAGATTCGCTTATCATCATGTCGACGGCGCTAGATTATAACACTTTACAAAACTATATACACTAAAGCTTTGTCTTCTCTATCTTAGTAACGTGACCGACTATCTAAATAACGTTTCTCTTTTTTTTTTTCATTTCGTTTTAAAACATCGTACCGAATGTAACTCGTATGCACTTGGCCGCTAGCGTGTTTTATCATCATAATAATCATTAGTCATGAATAGACGTACATCCGTACATACATCTTTTATGCCTTTATCTAAGCATGCACGTCTACTCATAACTTTAGTAAAGATTTTCTTTTTTTTTTTTCTTTTCCCATCTTTTACTTCTAATTGTATTTCTACTTTGACTACTCAACGTCCATGGTTCGTTACTGCGTCGGAAGTAACGTGGCGTACGATAGGTTAGTTCATGGATCTTTCCATATTTTTTTTGGTATATATCATATTATATTCGTTCATCTTAAGCATTATATTAATTTTCCATTATCTTATGCACTCACTTCCTGGCCAAAGAGAAAAGAAAGAGCGTACACGCAAGCGATGTATAAAAGTCAAAAATATTAGGTTGATTTAAAAAAGGCCAATGGTAAATGGCGAAAACTTATGTAGAAGAGGCACGATCGAGAAATCAAACTAACACAAGATAATTAAAAATTAATTAGGAACCGAGATTACTGCAAGACTCGTTTCTCAGGTACGATATCAGTCTTCCACGGCAAAAACGTAATCGAGATATATATATAGTTTTTACGAGGATAAGTAATCGAGTAGTTAAAAAGTCCCAGATACGTGCCCCTATCGATAAGGTAACAACATTAAAGATGGCGTTGAAGAAGCAGAAGAAAAAAAAGAAGGATTGAGGTACAGAGCGAGGCTTTCGACTATTGAAGTACATTTTCTTCATTTTCATATTGTACGTTTGTTCCTTCTTTTTTCTTATTCATAATCTCTCTTTCATTTTGGTTTTTTCATTTTTTTGATTGAATTCTGTCAAAACCTAAGAAAACGCCTCGGACTACGATACTAAGTCTATGAGTCCCATTGTTTAATTTTTTTTTTTCCTTTAAATATTTATCCTAACAAAATTTGGCAATTCAGCTGCCATCTTAGCCACACTGGGGCTTGTAAGCATATAATTCGCAATACGTTACTTCTTCATCATTGATCGACCTACGACGTCGAGTCGCTTACTTAAATTGAGCTCCGATTAAGAGTACGGTTCGTTATGAGTAGCTTAGTGAATTACACTTAACGCCACGCGAGTGTCCATAACGCAGGATCAAGAGGATGCCTCAAATTTTATAAATCACGAAGCATACAGCTAAGTCAAACTAGAGCAATGTATTCCTGTCGAAGGATCATCAGTGTTTAATCTTGAACAGGACACTTCGAAGGATCTGAATTTGAAAGGTGCTTTATTTTGAGGTCTCCAGGACCTGGGGCAGTCTCAGCTCCCGGAGACCCTTAATTAGACTAGAAAATTGTGATTAGAATTAATTTTCAACTTTGTCATTCGATATCTAAATGACATCTCCTTAGACTAGGTTCCTTCATCGTTCATCATATCACCATCTCTGAACATTTACTTTAGACGTTTCTTCTTCATTCTCTTTTTGCCCATTTGTCATTCTTAGCTTCTCGAGCTATCATTAATCTTCTACTGTTTCCTTTCACTCTTAAGCTTTTTATTTTTTCTTCACGTTTAACTTTAAGTATCTTTTAACACGGCTTACGGGCGTTACGCCGTTTAAAATCTACACATTTGCTATTAGAGACTTTAGGCAAGAACAGCCACACAACTAAGAACACCAATATCGAAGATATAGTTTTTTCACTATTTAGTGCGCTCCTACACAGAATTACGACACTTTCACATCGAGACATTAGTAGAGTAGAATAGACAGATTGGTATAATCCCTGCGTACCAGGTTAACACGTACACGAGAACATTTAACAGTTCAACCTTGACCTGTATAGCTCGGCAATAGCTCATTTATCTGTGCAATAAATACTCTCTTAACTTGGTATACACCTCTGAAATGCTGTTTTCTAATAGACAGTAAGAAACACGAACGTATATTAGGATAGTCCGAACGTAGTGTAATAACTGAGATTAATGAATCAAGGACAATTAGATTCAACGTTTGATACGCAGAGACTACCTGAGAGCGATCGAGAAGGAAAGGTCGAGCAATCGATCTTAGGATGAGGTCACAGGGCTCATAGTTGACAGTCACCCAAAGAGCGTAGCCTTCGAGAAATGTCCTTTCGATCGTTAATTAAAGTTTCATCTTGCTTCTAAGTGACATTTCAGTTCTATATCTTTTTTCTTACTAATACAGCGTGCAAGTGCCCGCGGTACGCGACATAATAGAAACCTGTAGGCCGTACGTAGAAATATTTTCGGAGAGCGAAATAACGAATGAAAAGAAAGAGTGACGTGTCATGTTAAAACTCTCCGACAAGACGTACCGCGAGCAGCACATTAAGCATAGATTTTTTTTTCTTCATTAGATTAAGAATAATTGTCCCTTTATCTTGACTTTAATAATCCTTGTTCTATAGAGTATAAGCGCGCTCGTACATTTTCGCGCGTGTGTCTAGGTGAAAGGTCACGACTGCGATTAGCTACGAGCACCATAAGTTTCAGCACCAAGTTATGGACACTCGGCTGGCCCGCAGAGTGTGTGAGAATAGTGGAAACTGTAATAGTGAAGTTTTTGTTTCATCAAGTGCAAAACGTTCGGATACGGTGGGCCGTATTACAAATAGCCTAAGGTCGCATAGGTTTTTACATAGGGTGCGTCCACTCTACAATTTTCCCTGAAAAATAAAAAAATGGTATCTTATAATTTAAGGTCTATAAAAAGTGATTAAGTTTGAGTACTTACTCGTCTTCCCATGGGCACACTTCGTTAACATTATTGTCTCGCTGCTCCTGAGGTGTCGCAGTAGCTGCATCCGATTCCTCCTGATTATCTGGTTCCCAAACAGGAACGACCTGAGCCTCCTCTGCAGAGTCCTCGTTTCCGATATTCAATTGTTCCGCCTTAGATTCTTTTTCTTTAATCTTTTCATCTTTCTCGTCGATTACTTTCTGTTCCTCCAGTGCCTCTGGTTCTTTCTCTTCTTCCTTAGGTACATCAGCGTCCTCTGATTCTGGCTCTTCTTCTAGTATGACCTGAATGTCCTCAGTGTCTGGTTGATCTTCAGCCAGGTCGCCGACGATGGCACTGATACTTATTAGTGGTGCCATGGCTGGTTTGACTTCTTTTGGAACAATCTCCTTAGGGAGAGACTCCTTTGGAGTAATCTCCTTTGGCGGAGACTCTTCTGGTGTCCCTTCACGAGTTTTTGAAACGGAACTCTGCTCCAAAACTGTTTCTACGGGTTCCGGTTTCTCAGCGACACTCAACGACAGATCAAAGGACTGCTGCGGCGAGGAGTATTTGCAAGAAGGCTGTCTGCTCGTATCTCCAAGTCTGTTCTTTGCACTGGAATTTACGGAATAGTTCCTGGACATTGTGTTCTGCAGTGCACAGGATTTTCTTAGACAATCCGATGCCTCCATTATGGCCGCACTGACGTCCGACGAGGAACTGCAAGAGTCTAGCTGGGACGAATTCTTTCGAGACATTCTTGCAGGGTTGCATGGTTGACCTGGGGGCTCGAACGACTCAGAGGATGCGAGTTCGTTGCTTGGCCCTGGCGCTGCATCCCATGGACACACGTCGTCCATAGGGCGAGTCGCCGGTTCCGGGACGCCAGCATCCCTGACAACACGAACTTCATTATATGTTTCAGTCTGTTACGGTAATACCTTGCCATTAGCAATCAAAAGTCAGAAGTCTAATACGAATAATATGTTCTTCTTAAGATATCTAAAAACAAACTTGAAATATAATAATGACAGTCATCAGCCTATAATATTCAAATATATCATGGAGGATAATGCAGTTCATTGATATCTAAGTATACCAATTCCTTATTTGATGCGAAATTATTATTGTTAAGCATGATAAATTTGAGATTTTGATTTAATGAGTTTCTGATTCATGTTCACTAATGACCCATGGTGTTACCGTTGCTAGTCTATTGTATATTACGAATTGTACACGCTTCCCGTCACAACCATGCATCCATCCAACGTCAAGAGATTTCGTGGTCAGGACTTGTGTAAAATCGAAAACGTAAAACCATTTGAAAGTCCGAAGAAGGTGCGCAATAGAAAAACCTTCAGGCAAGGCCCCAGATACTAAATACGACAGCACACAGAGAAAGAACATTGTAAACACTGTTACTCGAATTAGACCTGACCCAAAAAACGTCTTTATCTTCCCCACGTGATTAGCCGCTCGAAAAATGAAAGCCCGCACTAGAACTCCATTTTCGTTGTGTTTAACATTTAACTGTAAATTGATATAGAGGTAAAATATTATGTTTCTAGCATAAGGTCAATTCTAAAAAAAAAAAAAAATGTGTAAGGGACACAATTATTTGATCTACAAGTATTTTTTAACAATTAATTAAAGCCGGAGAGAAGTTTAAGGGAAGTATTGGTAACGCAATAACGAATTGAAAGATGATATGAATATTTAATTTTTTTACAACACTAACCTTCTGCTCACGAATGAATGTTTAAAACGTATAAGTAAATCCGGGAGAAAATAAAAAATAAAAATAAAAAGTGCCTCTGCAACATATTTATTTAAACATTAAAATAAATCCGAGCAACGGCCTTGCAAAAGACAGAGAACAGGAAAAACTTATTGAAGAAATTCAAAGGTATTGAATCTCAAAGTAAAAGAAGCAGAAACAGGAAGGCGAAGAAAGGAAGAACCCCTCCTACTTTTTAAAACCCAAGTCCTGCATCATCGGACGTGGAAAAATCTTCATCAGGACATGGGAAATATTTTGATAAAACATCGAAGACAGAGTTTAAACGTGAAAGATACGCCGTTGAGCATCGACAATACGATAGTCTTAAACGTGAAGCAGATGAGCGTTTTCGAGAACTTACGGAGTTCTACGTGGACTAGGCTTCGAAGAAATCTTAACGAGGCGAGCCAGATCTCCCCTGAAAACACCGTAGGGATCAAGCCAGTTCTCATTCGATACAGGAATTCGGGAAAAGGAATCGAGGTAAATAACCTATTCTTCTGGCTGATGACTCCTGTGGGAATTGGAGTCTTCTGGATCGGAGGGATTACCTGTAAGGAATATCGGTGAGATTCGATTGACTGTGCGAATGCGGCACTCTAGGTGTTGCCGCTACATCCCGAACTCCACAGATAGCTAGTTCGTGCGCAGATCCAGAGAGACTTCGATCGCTTCCTCGACGTCTACCACCTCCGCCACCACCGATGCCACCGTGCTGCTGCTGGAGACTTCCTGGTATCGGAGCTGTGGTCGTCGAGATCTTTTTCTTAGCTTGACCGCCAAAGCCAAAGAATCTGAATGGCAATGTTCATAGATTATTTAATCAGTGCATAATCAAATTCCTTGCGAATTCAGTTTCTATCGAGATTAATCACGTGCCTCTTTTTTTGAAGCGGCTGCACTCCGGCTGCCAATAAGTTTCTATAGTGCTCCGAACGTATAAATCGAGGATAACAATCCTTCTTGAGCAGGAGCGTATAGACATGTTCAGCAGCTGAGTCAAATGTGAATCTGGTTGGATTCCGCATTTCCTGGTGAACCTTCTCCATAGTCTTCCCATCGATATTGATCTCACATGGCGCTCCGGCCGCCAGGAACTCTCTGTTAAATGAATTAGGTCCACGCGTATTTTATCGATATTATCGCTTATAGAATCTAAAGGACACTTTCAAAATGGCAAGCCCAGATTAAAAGGAGGATCATAAGAGGAGAAAGAAAGAAAAAAAAAATAAAAGTTACGCACTCAAAAATCTCGTTGACTTTCACCGGTATTTGTGCCTGGAAGCTACGTCTCAGGTCTTTCACCGCCATCCAGAACCGTATATTCTCATGACTGTACTCCTTCCTCAAGTAATTCGTGAACTCTTGTAAACCTGATGTGGCAAAAAAGTACGGAAAGATAATGCATCATCCTATATCGAGACAGCAATTCGAAAGTATTTTACTGAAAGTAAATTACTGAGTTGCTACATTTATGGTATTTCTAACTAATACCTACCAGTCGGGTCAGACATCAACTCCTCCATGGAGAGGGCCCATCTTTTCACGCGCTTCTCGGTAGGAACTTCCACCCTGGAACATTAAACGTATCATTTATCAAATTATTTTATCAATGAATAAATTACTCGTTTCATTGTTGTATTTTAAATATTACAAAGGGCTGTTGAGCTGCCAGAATGTCTGATCATCTGTGATCCAAGGATTAGAAGGCTGAGGTTGCACGATCATCGGATCGTACTCCATGTAAGTCTCGAAATACGACTTTAGATTCTCAATAGCAGTTGAGACTTTGATCCTGGTGCGCGTTAAACTGTTCTTGAGGAGCTCCACCTTTGGTAACAGAATTATACAATAAGTAATGTTGTAACTCTGGGAATGATTATTGTATGCAATGAGGATGACTCACTTCCCGTTGTAAGTCAGCCAGAGTTCGTTTCCTCGGTGGAGGTCTTGGTAGGCCTGGCCGTGCTCTTGTCGGTACTGGCACGACTTCCAAACTGCTTAGGCATCCTGGTGGTGGTCTATATACTCTCCAGAAAGCTCTTTCCTGAGAGTCGCTGACAATCTTATCACCCTTCTTACGCTCCTTGGATAATCGAATCTGAAAAGAGAAAGATGGAAATGATCAAATATAAAATTTATACACAGAAAAAATGACTTACCTGCTCCTCAGCCTGCAATTGAATGATGTCCCACTTGTTCTGTAAGTTCTTTCGAAGACTATTAAGAGCCTCCACTTCGTAATCCTCCAGGGCATGTCGTTGCTTGTTTCTCAAGGTACGCTTTGCTAAGTATATTGCGTACTCTACGTTATCCGGTGTTCTATGTTGCCACGGCCAATAGTATGGTGTCTATAGATTTGGAAAAATACAAGCATGCTGATTTGACTTTACTTTCATTCATTGAAATTATTTCTTTAATTACGTGTTATCTAAATTCTACGAATTACAGCATATCACAAATACCGTAACAACTGGTACAAAAATTGAAAATGTTGAGAAAGGTATTGTACCTGAAATCTGTAGAGAGAGCTATCATCCTTGACGGTGAGAGTCTTGGAGTCGTTCACTGGGAAGAAATAGCCATACTGGCAAAGTTGATTGGCGATATGGACCGCCTCTACTGTCAACATAGACATAATATAACAAAAATATATATAAAAGAAAAGAGTATGAAGTTCAAAAGGCTGAAGCTCTTACGATGACTTAGAAGACGTTAGATACATAGGGAGATGAGCAGTATCGACATTCAAAGAGTATAGAAAGAAAGCTAATAAATAAGAGATAGTTAAGACCATACCTGATTCCTCGATGGCAAGCCGGTCGATCAGCCACTCGACAAGGTCGTAACCTGCAACAGGCAGCCATCCTACTGAATTCTTCTGGTCGTTTAGGCTTAGAGGACAACGCAAGTACCGATGGCACTCACCCATAAACGCTGACGGGATTGAGGTAAGAAATTGCTTCTGGCTGCGCACGGGCACCCCATTTTCAGGGTCTTGCATCTCCCGCACCAGCCCCTCCATCTAAAAGAAAGAATAGTTACAATGCGAACAAGATACATGATACGAACAGATTCAAACTCTGGTGTTCAAAGTACCTTGTCGAAGGCACACGGCCTGTGAACGCGTGGCTCCTTCTCCTTATGTTGGTGGGTGGTGGTGGCCTCCATCGCGTTCGAGGCGGCCCTCTGCGTCTTTGGCAGGGGCTGTGGCGATTACGATGGCGGAGGGGGCTGGGGAGCTGGGCTGGAGACGGGTCTACCCGAACTCCATGGGGCTCTGGCCCCATCCCATCACTCCAGTCACCCCCGCACGCCCACTGAAATACATTCACAAAGTCTCAAGCTCCTACGAACAGTCATTCTTATTAGTATATACTGATTAACTTGCTGCGCTATTGGTATTATTGCTTCTGATATAATAACCCAATTTGGATTTCATTTCTTTGAGTCTAATATGAATGACTCTTCACTAAAGAACTCATTCTTGCCAATATGCACTTTTTTAGATTATGATGCATTGGATGATATTATTCCATTAGTAGCACAAACTATTTTTGTAAACCGATCTGAATTAATTCATTAAGATCATTTTACTCGGTGACAGATTATAAGACACTGCACAATTTGTACGCCCAAGTACAAAATATATATTGAGGCATATAAAAAGTGTTTTATTAGAAAAATCTAAAGATGTAAACAGTTTTGAAACATCACTGTCATTTAGTATTAAAAAATGGATAAGATTCTCATCAGCCTGATACTAGACAACCAGACTTACATGGCAGCTGGCACCGAGCACAAGCCATAACCTTAAGAGAGAAATCAGCAAAAACTGATGAATCTTAGAGAGTTTAACGTGAAAAATAAAAAATTTATAAGATTACTTGCAAAACAAGGAAAACGGCTGGTTCCATGGTGCACTAATAGGTAACGGGAACAGTAGTAAAAGTCATACCGTTAAATTCCTTTGAGACATTCTGGCGTAACTGAAAACAGCGCCACATTCTACCAACATGACAGATGGTTAAAAAGAAAATAAAGGGCACGTTCTAAAATTCGTTGCTTTGAGTATCGTTATATCTCTGTTAATCTGCATGCAATAGAGTGTGACACAACTATGCTCGCAGTGCTAGCAGTGAATTTTCCAACGTACTCAAAGAAGTGATTTTTCCCAAGGTCTATAACAAGTAAGGCACAATTAATTTGAGAGAAACTCGATAATGAACCATTATGAGTCAAGAATAAACTGAACGAGCACTTAAGTTTTTCGAATAACAGGCCATTTCGTTTTTCTGTTTAAATTCAAATGTCCATAAATCCGTCAAGAGCATAAAGCACCTGAGGCATTTAATAGGAAAGTCCTTGCCACACACAACTTGGAAATGTGCCAAAAGTATTAAACCGAAGAGTTCGCGATTGCAAACACTCTTCGCCATTCATCAAATAGTAAAAAATATACTTCGTAAAGTAGGATATATCAGTTTAGAAAACACACCCAGAAATCATGGATATTGCATGAATAAATATGCCATTTATGGAGGAACAAATTTCAGTCACTTATAATGAGAATAAAAATATTATTTTCAACAATGCTTTGAAGTGACAATACTATAATACATATACAGATATATGTAACTATAGTGCAAGCAGCGTTACGAAAGCCACATAGAAATACAGTACGTTAGTAACAGCAATGTATTACCTACATGAGAAGCACGTAGCAAACGACAATGGTAAGACGATGGACAGTACTTAATCCGTACAATGGTAAATGCAAATGAAAACTGTCGTAGAAAACCCTGCGGAATAAGAAAATAAAGAATCACTTATTTAAGAAAAATAGAGAACCGAGCCACGGCGAAGTCCCTCGTACAAACGCTATGTTAATGGTGTAAGTAAAAATGTCGCAGAGTCTAAGAAAAAAAAGTCACACACATACACACACACACACACATGTATATATATATGAGGAGTAATACGAGAAAAATCGGCGTCATTTCCGTAATCCTCGTTCTTCCGTTTCCGTTCAGCCACATTCGATCGATCCCTTGAGGAAACGTCTCGACAGAAAGAATTAGCATGCAGAATTATAGATACGAAGATAAGCAGGTTGGCAGAAGCAGATACACAAAATGAAAGGAAGAGCGACGTTAGAAAAGGATATAAAGTCTGGTATACATATATAATATATGTATGTATACAGCTATATAGCTACGGGTATTGATATATAGTACAGTATATGAGTTGATATATATGATTTATAGAGTGTTATGTTATTCAAGGATATGCATAGGTGGTTTACTCACTGGACGAGTCAGGGCAGTGGAGCCTCATGAAACTCGGTCGATCAGGCCATGGGGCCTAGGTGTTCCTGGTCACTTTCGAGCTTTCTCCAGAGTCGTTTTAGGCGCGCCAGAAGTCGAGCATAATTCGCGCACGTTGCACCACGCCCTGGACCGGGCAGAGGAGGCAGAATAACACGCAGCCTACAGAAACATCGTACCTGAGTAAACTCTCGTTTAGAAATTAGATTCTCGCACAGCCGAGGACATGTCGTAGCCCTCGTAGGTCCGTCGTAGTCGCGAACGCGCAGACGATGTTCGTGTAGCCTCGGTGATCCTCGGGCACATTCGGCTGGAAAGCGCCGAAAGCTCGCGCCCGCCGGGACCGTGAGCTTGCGCGAAATACCCTGACGAATACTCGCCCCACCTTCGTATAACCTCGACACGCGTTACCCTCTCCATAGGGTGGCCATCCTTATACTGAGACTGCGCCCTGTTTCGCTGGCACAGCTTTCTACCCTGTTCTGCGAGCTTATTGATCCCCGATCCTAAATATATAGGACGACCTTAGAGATGCTTGCACTACGTATTGCGACTCCAGAACCTCGTGGAGCTGTCATTGGTGAGAAAGGCTAGGACGTCTGGATAACTAAATATGTCTGAGCAATATGTCTTGCATGTATCTACCCACATAACATTATCATGAGATAGGTCAGGGGATAGTAGTCCTTTACGTGTAGAAATAGATAGTACATTATAATGGATGGTTGATTATATGAATATTTGTTGACAGCTAATACTGATGATATGGCCTGGCGTGACTATATAAAAGTTTATCATTCACCGGGTTGAGGCAATAGTGCGTGACGAGGTACTATTATTCCTGAGAGCTCACGGAGATTATGTTTGAAAAGAAAATGGAAGGTAGCATAACTGGGCCGGAAGGCTGAATAGTCGTTGAATGAAGTTGTCGAGTGGATAAAAGATAAAAAGGAACCGAAAATAGGTGCCCAGGTAAAAATCGATGACTGCAAACACGAGCTCGGCTTCTGAAAGAAGACTTCTCCATAGAACACTATTCAAGAAACTTTAAGAAAAGCGTAAAGTCGACTTCACGGAGACTCCTCATTGATCTCTGATGGACCAATATCCTGATCGAAACGTCAGTCCTTCCTCTTTCCCGGCTGAACTTCCGTCTGACCGGAAACTAATTGAAAGGGCCATTGTCATGTTTCCGGCCAGCACGCTGCGCAAGTAAACTCGCAACATCATCAGATAACAAAAGACTATCTTTTTTATATTTGTAGCCGAACAGTTTGGTTCCGCTCGTGGAAAATTTCAAAGCTTCCCATAAATCTGTGGTAACGTGAGAGATCATTAAATTCATATAATTTTTACTGCAGGTTTAATGTTGAAATATAGTGACAGCATAAAAATCATAAGGAAAAAACCAGCGCAGCACCGGCAGTCGTCATTTGCAATCAGCAATAGTCCCCAGGCAGGAAACAATTCCATAAGCAATAACGATTCAATAATAAATTCGTTATCGATG
This sequence comes from Calameuta pallipes, assembly GCA_030142375.1. Taxonomy (NCBI): domain Eukaryota; kingdom Metazoa; phylum Arthropoda; class Insecta; order Hymenoptera; family Cephidae; genus Calameuta; species Calameuta pallipes. Next base: position 143,790 of record JARQSW010000384.1, on the reverse strand, counting down.
TAAGGCGAAACGGCACACCCAACATACGTGCATGCTAGAAATAAGCAATAGGTAAAAGTGCATATGAAGTTGGTGCTGCAAAATGCCCTAGTTATTTTAAGGCGCGTTACACGAATTAGTAATGTTCTGGTAACACAGTTAATTGTCGGTAAACACGAGGTAAATAAGGTGGCCCGGTTATCGAGTAAAAAGGAGTACGGGCCTGACGACACGGTTAATTAATCTTCGAGCGGCGAGAGTTCGAATGGCTGACTGGTTGTCTGTACTATTTTCGACAGTTATAAAACGACTATGGCGCGAGCCCTGGCGAATAATGCTAATTAGCGACGGTTAATGAGGTTAAGTGGCGAGCCGAGACGGCGAGCCAGAAGGAAAGCAAAAGGGTCTGTTACGATGCCGTTAACCCTTTCACTGTCAACCGTTCAACAACTCAGTCATATTTATTATATAGAATAATATTCTTGGTTCAATAAAAATACACCAAGGTTCTCAATCCAATATAGAATTGTAATTAAGGATGAAGCCTTGCGGTCCAGTCGGATTACGGAAATTGGAAGAGAAAGGTCCTTTACACCATATAAAGAATAAATAAAACAGCGAAGGATAGAGTCTTATACGGCAGGGTACCGAAGGATACCTCACGGCCCTGAATCCTGAGAATTGCTGACCACCATAGAACTCCTGACCTTCGGTGTAGTCGCGTGCGACAGTCCCGTTGCCTCTAAGGGAACAATCTCTAGGAAAAGAAACGTTCTGCGCATCAATTGACCTCAGTGAATACCAGTAATAAAAAGCACGTCCCTTCGACGTTCCAATCAACGATCAGCGTACACATCCAATTGATTTAAATACATATGGATTCTAATCAGTGTAATATTGAAGAAACAGAGACTGTACATACATACATATCTAGACGAGACAGAATAGAAGCAAGGAGGAGCACTACTGCCAATGGCAACGTAAAACGAATCGAAGTGTGCAGTGGCGCCTCAGTCTCGGTTCAGCCGCGTGCCGTGAACGTTGTGGTTATATTACTCTCGCAGTAGATGTCCAAGTACATACAGTACGTGTCCCACGTAATGCAGTGAGGTAGAGAGTAGTCTGTGGGATATATACCGATTCTAATTGGTCAGTGAAAACCTGGTGGGAGCAGATAGTCAGAACTGTTGGACGCAAAGGGAACTCAGGCGTGCAGTGGCGCCTCAGTTTCTGTTTAGCGCGCGTGCTGTGCGGAGGAACCGTGTCGTTTATCCATATAACCATACATTCGATATTGTCACAGATTGAATTGCCGTAGAACTCGCTCGGCGTACAGTTAGAGTTGATGCACAGGAGAGGTGAAGAGTTAATAAACGCAAGGCAATAAGATAGAGACTCTGTGAATAGCTGTCAGTTATGTATTGGAGAAAGAGAAGCTGGAAGTAACTGCATGCCAACGAGAACTGCCCGGGTCATGCGAGTGACGTAAGGTAACGGATCCCAGGACTTGTATTATAGATCGTATACGCGTACTGCGGTACGCACGCGATCTATAATGTCATATGCACATAGTATATTATGTATTTCACTTTGGTGTACCGTATACATAACTAGCTATACTGTTATGCCTTTGGGTTTGAGTTGCCCGCGACCAGAGACCGTTTCTCTCTCCACTACCTGTTATACCAGCCGCGTTCCCACGGTATCCTCAGGCTCTTTGGGGATGTATTCGACCCGTGTACGTATATACCGGTTTATATACGTGAGCTGAGAATACGATTCTTTTCACAGACTCAGCACCGGGTAGGCAGGACAGACCTGCACGAACTTTACACTCTGAAAGAATAAGAGTGAGATAGAGCATGGTCACCTCTGTATTATGTGTGAGAAGATGGAGAAAAAAATGAGACAAAAAAGCGTGCGGCAAGAAAATCTACACCGTAGCAAATTTACAAGCAGATGTATATTTAGCTTGGACAATCTGTTTCCTAGCCGTGAAAGGAATCGTATCGATATAAGGATAACCTTGTGAGATCGTACACATCACTGACCAAGTCTACCAAAGTCGTATGTATCTGCATACGTACCGTGAGTCATCGAATATGAAAAAAAAACATTGTCAGATAAAACTGGTTCCTGTTAAGATACCCAGTTTCGTATACCTCACTATTGACACATTCGAGAACGAATTGTGTTTATATGCCTATGTTAAAGTATCGATTTTTACCGTATCGAATGCCTTAGTATTCATGTGCACTTAGACGTTACCTTTTAAACCTTATCTATTTATTTGTCATGTCGGTAAAATTCGTACGAAAAATTACTATCCATTTAGATAAAAAATTTAATGCGATTTATGACTGTATATTGGGCAGCTTGTTATTTTTATTTATCATTCTAGCCTATATACGAATGACTTCTTCCATGACAAAGAATATCATTGGGGAGTGTATTGTAAATACGTACACGTTGAGAAAAATATAAAGGATGCATTTGGAAGAAAAGAAAAATTCATCCAGTGTGGATAAAGCATCGTCGCACTGACACGCATCGAATATTGCGCAACGTCTCTTGATAAAAACAGATGCGAGTAGAAAGTGCAGCTGCATCTTTTGCAGCAGGATGGTCGCGACGTATCCGTTTCGTACTGCGAATCCCAACCACGGTGTATCTGCCTTGTATTATATAGGTACACTCGTATTTTTCGGGGCCTCCCATAAGAACAGGGTTTGGGCAGGTAGTCGTTAAGGCCCTCTTCTCTTTGAGCTAGTAGAACCGCCGAATCGCGTGACCACCTACCTACCAGCCGACTCGAAATTGCCTTCTTGGAAACACGCCCGTATCCCTCGGTCACTCTCATCCTTCCCTTCATATTCCTTGTTTCCCTTGTAGTTACCGCTACCGCTTCCATGGGCCCATCTAGTCCCAGTCTAACCAGGATGCATCCAGATTCCCCCCGGCCCCCCCTAAAAAGAGTGTTCGTTATCCTGAACATGTTCCATGGGCGGAAGCCAGTCGTTGAAATGTACAATTTGTTTGTCGGGACGATGTAAACTTCCTGTAGAACCGGACCGCACCGAACGGCACTTAGGTTGATAAAAATTCGTTTGGGAATTACAGGTTCGTTTTCTTTTTTCTTTTTTTTTTCTTTTTTTTCTTTCTTTTTTTTGATGAATCACAGTCTATTGTATTTGAGGGATCCCACTGTGCCATCTATACTGTGTTATTTACACGTGTTTTTTTTAGTGCCTTCCATAACGCACTACCAGTCATTGTTCATCCGATGTATAGTAGCGTAGCGTATTTCTCTCTGCTTAGTAAGTCCCACTGGAATGAAAGACTACACCGCTGTTTGTATCACGATATTGCATCAGTCGCACCTGCGATGAATGGGATCCTCCAGTGATGGCAGTAGGGAAAGGAAGGGCAAAAAAGATTCCGCGGGTTATATAAATACGAACGCGTTAATGTAAAAAGTAACCTAGTATCCTCTACCGACGTCGCGTTTAGTCACGGTGGATCGGTCTAACTGTACATTATCGGGGTCCACGTCCGCGTCCCCATTGCCATAGTCGTCATGACGAAAAATACTTATTTCGAATTTCACTCGAAAGAAATAGATTCGTCTTGTGCGATCAGAGTGAATTGATTCCGTGGGAGAATTTATATAGAAACTTGATGGCGACTACTTCCTATTACGTGACGAAATAGAAGTGGAAAGTGGCTGTGGCAATATATCTTGGAAAACGTATATAAACGAAGTATGGTTCTTAAATGATTCCCTAATAAATTCCCAGGCTGACAAATATTGCCACTCGAGAGCCCATGGTCGCGTGTAAACATAATTAGCTACACTTTTCTACGTACAAACGTGCTAATGTCATTTATAATGGAATATCGCTAATTTCTCACGTCTGGATTCTTATGCATATACATACTCCTGGCTACGTGCTTTTCGCACTTATATAAAATGCATATGTTTCTGGAGGACTCCGATAATAGGCAGATATCGAGAGTCTCTCGTAGCAATAATTTATGTATTGTTAACGGTAGTTGGTAAAAGGGAAGCGTCACCTGTAAAAGCCACTGTGACCTCTCACGCCGAGCAAACGGAGAACAAGGCCGACCGGCTTCGCCGTATATAACTTTTACTTATTTCTGCGCACCTACGTTTCACTCACAATGAGGAGTCGCTCTCAAGCAAAAACCTAAGGAGCACGAATAGCAACGGCAGCACCAAGCGGCGGCAACTGCTATGACAGGCATTGAATAAGCTTTAAGCCAGATACCCCGACTACTTCTTGTTCCTCTTGCGACAGCGCAAACTTTCGATTCTCTTAATTAATCAGCCATACTTCCTTTCCCTACTCTCGATTCCGTTGCCCTCGGGAAAATCGTATCTCCCGCTAGAGATAACTTGCTCGACGATGACACACACACACACACACAGGACGGACCAGTTCGCGATATCACGGAGTCGCATGCTAAGCTATAATAAAAGAACGTACTATTTCTTGGGAACGTTATACGTGTCTAAAGTACATTTCACAACAGGCCAGAATTGACATTGTAAAATTTCAATAGGCTACAAGTCTATCTGTAATCTATTTTTAAATGCAATAGTAAAAGAGTCATGTAGTCATGTAGGTTATCGAAATTTGATAGACTCCACATTTTTCACAATATACACAATTTTTAATCACGCGGGTACACATGGATATTTATGTTGAGACTTGTCTCGTTGCAGATAGCCAGTGAACGGAGGAGCGCTTGCAAGTGACGTAGAAGCGGATCATCCACAGGAATAAAGAGACAAGGAAGATGGGAGAACGTCGGGGTACGAAAGCCTTGGAGCTATGGTGTCGTCGTATAACAGAGAGTTACCCTGGTGTCAGCGTGCAAAACATGACCACCTCGTGGCGCGACGGCCTCGCCTTCTGTGCTATGATTCATCACTTTCGTCCGGATCTTATGTGAGTATCTATCTGTCTTGTTCGATCGACCCAAGCATCCTATAACCATAGACCATGGGCTGGTTCCTTGTTCCCTTTTTCTAGTAGCCGCTCCGATACACCTCTACCGTGTCCGAAGGGGTCTTCTTGGCCATTAGGGAGGGCGGCCATTTCTTTCCTCTCTCACGCTTATGTGTCTACCAGAGCAGCCTTATGAATATACCCCCGTATAACTGGCTCAGGAAATTCAATATCCCATATAACGTGACTGGGTCTGGGTACAGGAGACACTGTTGACGTGAAAATTTGAATGGCTCGAGCCGTTACGGCTGATCGTTTTTCTATGGATTATTAGTGAAAGACTTCTTTCGCTACGGATGGATTCCAGGATCGTTAAAGAAATTGCAGGAAGAGAGGAAAGCTTAGTAATAGGAAAAAAAAAAAAGAATGAAGAAACGTCGATCGACACGCGAAGAAGCAGCTCGCGCCAAACAGAGCGCGAGCTTTCTAACAATTCTAGGAGTTTTTCTTTAACTCGTTCGAGTATCTCCAATCGTGATGATTTTTGAAGGACAGCGAGAGAAGCAGTCTTGCCACCTTTTTCGACTGGAACGGTACTTCATAACAGCACGTACCGCCTATTATATCAAAGTGTCCGTGTTAAATTTATGGATAATGATTTGAGGGAACGAGACTGCGGCTTAACTTTCAAGCTCAAATCCCCTTGTCTCTTGTACCTGTTGTACTTGCGACGGGTACCTAGCTCGAGATACTGAAATTAATTTAGGGACGTGGTTCTCTCGTTCATAGAGTATGAATGTTATAAAGTGATGGGTTGGCAGTGAGACGGGGGTGGGTGTGGCACCATGGACCACTGAGGATGAGTCACCGGTTGGTTTCTTGACTCTGTGGAACAAGCAACACCATTCGGTATCCAACTGTTGCTAGTCGAAAAGAGACACAACTTCCAAAAATCATTTGCTTTCTGTATCCGCTTACACGGTCTGATTTATCAAATTACTCAGAGTCGCTTTATGCGTTTTCCTGCTGACTAAAAATTAATAGCTGGCTATTTTAAATCACAGGGAGCTGCCTGCCGTGCGATTAAAGGTTACGGTGCTTATTTCGTACGAGAGAACGTTAAACAATTGTTTGATAGACGTTGTTATAAAATATTGAAATTTTTTTTATCCTGTTATACGAGCTCAAATTGTTTGAATAACAAGCACTTGGTACTTGGCACGACTAACGACTGTGATTCTGTGAATTTTCAATCAGATAACATTTGTAGCCTGTTGCGTAGATATCCAAAATAGAATTGCATCTGTTCGGTCAGTGATCCCGTGTGTAGTGTACAAATGGCCAGTCAGGTCGGCGAACCTCGTTTGGAACCAAGAGTAGAAACCGGGGATCAGGTTCCTCTTTCAAAACACTTGGACTAGATCCAGGTTGAATATGACATTAATTCTTACTGTTTTGCCTTGTTTCACAGTGACTTCGATAGCCTCGACAAGGATGATGTTTATGGAAACAACGAGTTGGCATTCAGGACTGCAGAGGAGCATCTGGGTATCCCGGCACTCCTCGACGCCGAGGACATGGCATCGTGCGCGGTACCAGATCGTCTCTCGATTCTCACGTACCTCTCGCAATTCTATCAGACCTTTGGCGGTAAGAATAATACTCAGCCCTTTCACTATTATAACTTTATATAACTAATCCCTACTTTACTCTATTCCCAATCCTCCAGTTACTGCCTGCCACTACTAGGTTTCTTCTATCCGACTCCTCGTCAACCCTTAACTTCTCTGAAACAAACGGCTAGCCCGTGATTGTAAATCGGACTTGAGAGCGTGGAGAAGCGATAGTTACGTGCGGCACGCTTGGCAACTCGCCGGTAAATAGGCCAGCTGCCGCTCGTGCCTTGCATTGTCGCCTTTATCCGTACGGGCTTTCTCTGGTACGCGCGGACTCCGGCACCTCCTTCTTTCTTGTTTATCTTCCTGGTCTCTCGTCGTGAACGTAATGCCAGGCTAATAATGCATTATTACACAAGCGAAGATGTATCTGTCTGCCTCCTCCCAATCCTCCTGGGGACGGTTGCTGGCTTTCTCCGCGACGCGAAATCATCGCGGAGTCATCGATCTCAGAGTATTCGTTGATCTAACGATCCAACAGCAACGACCTAATTGGAATTGCAAATATTTCGAAGATTCGATCTAACACTTTTCAACAGTCAATTTAATTAGATTTAACACTTTTTTTTATTAAATGCAAAAGTAGCCTCGTACCGTGCGAACAAGAATTCTTTTTGTAATTGAATTGCTCCGTATGTCATGATTGGGTTAAAATTTATTTTTTATCTTCGTACTTGCAGGATCATCACCCAGCCGTTTAGCCAGTAAGAGAACTACGGAAAGTGCAGGAGAACGATTAACTCCAGCGCCAGAATCTCCACAGCCCAAGGTAACGATGATTCTCTCGAAGTCGCCCGCAAGTCAGGTCCGGAGAGTATTCCTCTTGCTGCATCGGATAGCGTTTGGATCTACGTAGCGTGCTCTACAGAAAAGGCTCAGGAGCTCTTCCAGAGTGTTTAATATACGATTAATAGGCCTTTCTTTCTCTCTATCCCTACGTTCTTTATTCTCTTCTAACCCGGGATCATTAACCACCGGCATCGTATCATGCTGCTAAAAAAGTACGTTAGGAAAAAAAAGTATAAAGATAGATGGCGGTAGACTGTCTGTCCGCGATCTGCGGTAAAACCAGAAGGAACCGAAATGGGTCGACCGGGTCGATCTACGGTTTCAGTATCTCGCTTGCTTTCAGCTCCCCATTACTTCATTAATTTTTCATACGATTTTCTATACGTCACTTCCTACCCGCCATGTAATTCTTGATGCGTATGGCTTGGGGAATATTTTATTTTCTGCTCAGATCTCCATCATACATCTTAAATATCCTTTGCTCGCATAACAGACATACTATATTTTCTTTTACAAAAAATCAAATTGCTTTTTCATTATTTTAACCCGGTACTAAAAATAATTAAAAAGTTGTATAAATTATCGCTTCAATACTCGACGTATTTTTGTTCCGTTAACACATTCAGTCTCTGCTCCATTGTAAATTCATGTACAGTATTATACCATACCTCTTCTCCAAGCCTGTACTCCAAGACAAAAGCTGACCGTTCGCCTCTGTTCTACGCAGTCCACGTCATCCACAGGATGAACGGTACCGGAAAACGTTACCAGAATGAACGATGACGAGAATGATCCAACACACTGGGCACTCCATGTCCGTTCACGACCGTGTGCTTAGCGTCCCCTTGGGACATTGTATTAGAGCTCTTTGTCTCTTTGATTTGTCCTTTTCGTTTTCTTTGCTCTCACGTGTCTCTTTGTTTTATTTTATAGGAAAAGTCCGCGTGTGTCGCTATCGTCTGTCTCTGAATTTTGTACTACGTCGATATTTTGTCCTCGCATTTCAAGAGATCTTTTAACCCCTCACCATTTATTTTTGTTCTCCAGGAGGAAAGCTTGGACTTAATGGGGCAATATAAACCTGAAATATTCTGCTAGAAGGTAATTGCTTTGTCGTTATTGTTTCGCCTGTATCTTGCTATCCTTGCATGTAATTCCTCTGCATTCACTGAAAAAGAAAAGAGAAAAGAAAAAGAAAATCATAACACTGCTCACTGCAGCAATGTAAGTAAAAAAAAAAACAATTATTGTACCTTGCAAGGTATTCTTGCGACTATCTGTTCATCTTTTTTTTTTCTTTGCTACACATTCCTTTATCCTTTTGCATCAGTATTGAATCCGGTGAACTGTCTCCTGTGATCTATGCGAAAATCCAACCGCATCTGCAACTAACCCCAGTGGCGTTTCTAGAGAAATTCTCACATGCGTATCTGCATCTGAATGATTCTTTTCACTGTTCTGTAATACCTTTGTCATAGAGATTTGAAAAAAAATTTTCTAAGACCTCCATTGCTTTTCATATGTAAAACACCTTTTTCTTGTTTCATTGAAGGGATGCACGTTTATTTGAAAAAAAAGGAGGTCGAGCTACGTTCTGCTTAGCAAGCGTTAAATGAATCTTGTGTACCCTTTCTGCTCGATTACGAAGTGAAAAATGTGCCTTATCTCGAATAGGAGGCAATCTTTAAGGCTTTGAATTTTGAATCGAGGAATTGAGGTAAATTTATTGTAATTCTAAATATCCTATATAGTCTCCTTCTTCGAGGCGAGCCAGTCATTTATTAAATATGACATATCAAGATCCAATCTACACGATAGTCTCATATCATTTCTACTACGAGCGGTTTTATTAATCTACGTGTTATCCATCGAAGCGTGCGGAGTTGATGCTTTTGCAATTCACTGTTGTACTTGTACAGAGCCAACGTGGTAAAAGGTTTTGTTTACTTAGCTTGCGACACATGTTATTTGTTCTTTTCCTCTTTTAGAAAGCGCAAACGACGCACCGATACTTGTATCTGTCGTCGTGGTTGGTGATTTGCGCGAGGAAAAATTTTAGTCTCCTCGGACCAACGCGAAATTTCATTCGTGCCAATTCCTTAACCAACGTAACGTCCCGCGTCGCAACAGAAGTAGCCCGCTGCGACGAGAATTCAAAACAAAAGCAAAATTCCATCAAAGTTGAATATGCGCGTCGAGTGCATTTATGGACTTTTTACGTCACACTTCTTTACGCATGTGGAACATAGAAAATTCAAGTCTATAGTAATTACAGTCTCTTATTTTTCATTCTGAATCTAGAAAGAGAGAGAGAGAGAGAGAAAAGAAAAATTGAAGAATTTTTCCTGGACTGCTCTTTTTGGACTCACGTGAAAGTTGACAAGACGTACTTGTAATATGGAAATGTCAGGATTGTTATTCTAATCAGTACGGGCTACTTTTGAATGGCGCTGTATGGCGGTAGGGAAGGAAAGCCCACCCGTCCTCATTTTCAAGCCACAAAGAGAGTCATGGCGATAATTCCAGCACGCTATTTATACGCTGTTTATAAGCGAGTAAAACTTACTCCTGCGTATGGAACGCGCACGCTTAGAGACTCACACGCGACCAAAGAGTCGTAGAATAAAAACTTGACCGGCCCGGTCGACTCTCTGAATAATTATAATCGATAATCTTTAATTGAAATCTTTACGAATTAATCAATCTAATAGTTTAGTATAATAAATCAGCCTTTAACACGCGATAAAAAAGCACACTAGTTTTGCTCCGCTATGCGCACCACCTGTGTTCTTTTCTCGAAAGTTCAGTGAGATGCCTGAAACACTATTTTTTCACAACGCATTCCGCTGCTATTCTCGACTGCACCGTGTACTCGAGATGAGCTTAGAGATTTCTGCAAATCAGGTAAAAATCATTGTCCTAACGAGTGTCTTATGAGATTCATGGGTTTTTTTTTTTCATGGTGTTATAAACTATATACTACGTCGTAGGAAGTACGCATCGTCGGGCAAGGAACAAATTGCCATGAGATGTATTAGAAACCAGTTTGAAGGAAGCATAATTTCCGCGACAGTTAATCACGTTTAAACGCCCCTCCCCCTCCCCCGTTCTTTCATCCTACTTGCAGTAATTGAGTTGGGACGTTGAAGAGAGAAAAGAAAAACAATACGGCACGCATAGACACATTTATAAATTGATACGAAAGGTGGATAAAAAAAAAGTGGATTTCCTGCAATTAGCTTTCATTGTGCACGAGGATTGAATCGAGAGGGGTCTCTTTTTAAATGTAACTAAAGGGAAAGAAATTGTAACCAATGTAAATAACTCCGGAGGTATCCATTGGGTATTAACGTGACGTATCTAATGTTTCTAAATTCTTGTTGGTTCCCCAGGTGGTGCCCCGTCTTGGGACTCGGAGAGATCCGTGCGCAGCCTGCGGTCTGCCAGTTTTTCTTGCTGAGAAATTGGTCATATCGCGTACCCTGTACCATCGAACGTGTTTTCGCTGTGCACGCTGTAACAATCAACTAACCCTGGGAAATTATTACGAGACGGAGGAAGGCCAGTATTGTTGTGAAACTTGTCCGGACGAGGAAACTTCTGCCACGGCACCCAGCATGCACCAGGAGTACAACAATGTGGCGATGCTTCCCGTCAAGGAGACTAACGTGCACAAGTCAACAGAGCCAAATAGTCTGAGTTATCAAGGATCCTTGTGCGACGAGGAGAAGACTGAACGACGAGGATTGAACAAGGATTCGGCAGGGTTTAAAGAATTTCCCAGGTCCGAGTCGCAGACTTCTAGAATGAGACTGAATTTCATGGCCAGCCATTTGCTCTCGGAGAAGCGCGCTGATGATAGTCAGGACGATAGGGACTTGCATGATCCCCATGAGGTAGAGGAGGATGATGATGAGGATTCGCACGATGATGAAGAGGAATTTGAGGATCATGCTTATGACGATGAGGAGGATTCTTCCACCGTTTTTAAGTTAAACGATCCTAAGAACTTTAGAGACTTGAGTGCGGACGGTTCGGTGCCGAAGAACCTTGAAAGTAGTGTACATACTAAATTAGAGAGTAATTTAGATGATAGTGTTAGCAATAGTCAGCGAATTACTGCCATTTCCCATGACAGCGGTACGAACGGTATACGTGTTAGTCCCAGCGAGAATACCAAAGAAGCAGGACTTTCTTTAGTGCAGCGGAGGTTAAAGATGTTTGAAAATGTCGAGGTGGATGTTAAGGGTCATGCGAGAGAGGTCAAAAGAACTGACGATAAGATTGATGCAAGAGAAGAGATTAGCAATAGTGATACAGAAAAGATGACTGTTGTATATAAATCTGATGTTAACGAAGAAGCTGAAGGAGAAGACGTTGCTACGGAGGATGTGCCCCAAGTCAGACAGGAAGTTACTCGAAGTTCTGTTGAGGATGTTACGAAAGAGGAGACGAGTGAAGATATCGTCCACGAGACACAGCATCCTCTCGACTTTCCTGCTGGCAAAGAGATTACTCCTAGGGATATTTTGAAAAATATGCAAGAACTTGAACCGGAACCGAGATCAGGAAATTTCGAAACTATCTTATCTAACATGAGTGGAATAGAACTGAGCAACGAGGAAGAGGAATATCCGGAAGATTTGAATCCGTTCAACAGCGACGAAGAGGATGGGACTGATAAAGAGAGAAATCATGAGAAATCTTCTGTGAAGAAGGTATCGACGAATCCTTTCGGGAGTAGCGAAGATGAGGAGGAAGAGAATGTGGTGCCTCCAAGACCAGCAGCTAGGACGAATAAACTTCCGGAACAGCCTGCGAGACGGAAACTGGAGGCACCACAAATTAATTTGAATCCTTTCTGGAGCGACGACGAGGAGCACAATAGCGATTTGGAAATTAATGAGAAACCTAAAAGTCTCCCGGTGCCTAAGCCACGTACACTCAAGTAAGTATTTATTTAAAATTGTTATATTTTTTTTACAATTGATATGACTTACTTTTTTCTTTCGTTAGACAAACGCCAGAATCTAATGGTTCTCAACGTAAGAACACCTTGGATCGTAGTGATTTGTACGCGTCGAATACTTCCATTACGAGTTCTGGCTCTGCAACCACTCCTAGTGGAACTTATCGTAAGAAAAAACCTGCACCTCAGCCACCTAGTGCTAAGGAACTGTTTCCTGGACATAATACCACGGCGACACCTCCCACAGCGCTGTCTGTGAGTCCAACTATATATTTATTTAGAATTATTAACAATTTTATAGAATTAGTAGAATATTAAAATATTTCAATTTCAGACAACCTCGCCAAGGACTCCAAGAGTACGAAAATCGAAACCAGCACCTCCTCCGCCGATGCCTACTAGCACTCCTTACAATGCATCATCACTTGGTGTGCCATTGAAGATTGGGGAATCCTCGATCACAGAATTGGATGATACGGAAACTAAGTTACAGATATGGCAAGATCAGAAAAGTAATAAAGATGAGACTAATAGGAATCGGCAGAGTCTGTCTACATTGTCTAGTGAAGAAAATCCCAATTACACAGGTTATCCTGACAAAAGTGCTCAGGGTAAATGGAAGAGGAAAAAGGGACCAGCACCACCCCGGCCGATTCCACATCGTAGAAAGGTGAAGAAAAAGTTATTTAAATAAAGTCATACAGTTTATTGACCTAAAACGACTTTGCACTAAATGAATATATTTAATTTTTTTTTTAGATTAAAGTAATGTCAATGAAAGATGTTAAGTTGGAACTGGATGAGATCGAAATGCAACAACAGGGTTTAGAGAAGCAAGGAGTTCGTCTGGAGCAATTGATAAGAGACAAATGTGAAACTGGTGATTCACAGCCCGATGATTCAAGTCTCAATATAGACGTAGAGGAACTTGTTTTGGAGCTCTTTGCCCTGGTGAACGAGAAGAATGAACTCTTCAGACGACAAGCTGAATTGATGCTCTTAAGAAGGCAGCAACGCTTGGAGGAAGAACATGCAGAAGTTGAATATCAGATTCGTTGTCTCATGTGTCAACCTGAGGCGACTAAAACGGATTTCGACAAACAACGGGAAGAGGGTCTCATTCAGAGGTACAAATTCTCTTAAAGTCTCATTTTTGTATGCACTATGTGAAAAAGCATGATTAGTAATTCCCCAATAATAATTTAAAAAATGTTATCTAATATTACAGATTAGTGGAAATCGTAGAGAGGCGTAACGAGATTGTAGAGTGTTTAGAAATGGACAGGCGTCGAGAGGTAGAAGAGGATCGCAGCATCCACAAACAAATGGGATTATATGTCGGTAAGGATATAACCAGTAATTATTTTATTTATTTGTTATCAGTATCTCCCAGTGATGTCCGCTTAACAATGTGTTTTTGTTCCTCTCGTTATTATAACAGCTCAAACGATTACAGCAAAAGGCAAGAGTGACCTTACGACTGACGAGGAATCTCGTAGGAAATCGAAAAAAGGTAAGGTCAAAGAGAAGACGAAGGAAAAGAAGTCGGCGAAGAAGAGCCAGAAAAAGGACGCTGATAAGGATGTAGACGAGAGCGAATTGAAGCTCAAGCGCCATAGCAAGAAAAAGTGGTTTTAACTCGAGTTTAGCGCTAAATAATAGTCGCGGTATGTTGCACATAGTTATAAGCGATATTTAATACTTTTATAAATATTTTTTTTAACATCTTTGTTATTTATGCACCGGCAACGCGACCGGCTAAAGGTTATCAATAAAAATACGCTCTCGAATGATTTCGCGATTCTGAGATAGAATTATAATTTTAAGCCGCTATTATACTTACGCTGTTAATTATTAATGATACATGCAATGAAATATGACAGAATTTGACAGTTTGTATTTTTATATGTGTATAGTGCTTTATTTATTGTCTTACACATATTTTTATTATGCGTACTGGTGTTTCATCGGTTTTTATGAAGACTTTAGAATCTGGCAATGCCTCTTCTTGAAAGTAGAGATTCCAGTTTTCTAAAAAAATCATTCAACTATATAAAATCCTACGTTGATTACAAAAAGAATGATACTAAAAAAATACTGGTACCTAATTTATATAAAAACTGCGATATAGTCTCGGCATTACGAACAGTAGCAGCGATAATGGCGTAGCAATTATTTTTAGAAAGGAAATATTTTAGTCCGCCAATTAGTGCGTCGAAATTACTACTATCATAAAGCACGTCCGCTGCTAATATGACATCCGGGTATTGCCAGATTTCATTAATTGTCGACTGCTCAATTTCTTCCCATGGTAAGTCTACGACAAGTACTTGTGTCCCATTAAACTTTGTATTCATATAAACTCTTCCTTGGCAAGATTCTTGTTTTATGCTAAAGTTTAATTGAATATTTTGACAGAGCATTTTAAGAACTGCCGGATGACAGTCTGAGAATGTAAAACTGTCAGGAGAACATATACTGATCACAGTCAATCCGGTTAGGCCTATTCCTGATCCTAGTTCAAGAATATTTTTTCCTTTCAATAAATTCATATTTTGCAAGCACCATTCTCCCAAACCTAGAGCAGCCTACATTGTAATGAATTAATTTTAATATAATAATTTAAGAGTTTTTGATCGACTTTACCTGCCAACTACATAGGCCTGTTGTCCCATGTGAGATTATATTTGTGCTCTCCTGCAGAGTAATACAATTAAGTTTTCCCTGTTTTCCCAGTAGAAAGTGTTTGTAATGTGTTTCGCAATCTTTGGATCCCATCGAGACTAGCTCACAGTACTTATTGTATAATTCATCATGTATTTCTTGATCTGTTTGTTCCAGCTGAATTGTACACCAAGTTAGAAAACACAAATTTATTAAAGCAATGTTATAAGTAATAGCATGTGCTTGAACCTTGTTAATAAGATATTTTAAAAATGCTCTCTGGTAAGACTTTCGTATTGGATATTTTACAACTATTGGGTTGTTTATTGTATTATCCAGGATTTGTTTCTGAATATTAACGTCCATTGGATAATGTGTATCGTGCCTGAAAGTCTGCAAATAAAAAGAATTTTTTCTTCAAAACATGCTTTAAAAACTATGAAAGCCGACGTCTACCTATTCTTCCCACTCACCATAAAATTAATTTTATTTATTGACGTACCACAAAGAAACTGTTTCTTTACGTATTCGACCAAACATTCCTTTACCTCCATTCTACATTCAATATTAAAAAGTTGTCAATATAAGCAAGCTCCTGTCAACAATACTATTATTATGTATTTTTGTCGGCCATCTTTTTTTTCGTCAGTGGTTTTCATGTTTCTCTTTCTTGCTACAGGTGGATTTGTCATATAACCAGCCAATCAGCGTCGACGACAATCCGTAATTATTTGCGAAGAAAGACGAAAGTTCCCGAGCAGCTTCACGATATTGAGGAGTGTTGATCTTATTTCTGATTTTGACAGATGACGGTGAGCTCCTCGATTTTGTTGTTTTATTATCATTTGAGAAATTATAGTCACCCTTTATGAAAATTCTATATTTAGTCAGTTTATCAACAATGGGTGAAGCGACTTGATATACTACTGACACAGTAGTAAACCGGTTTCTAGCATAGTCAATATCTATGCCGGTTGTCTCTTAAACGTTTTACGATCAAGGTAACTGCACATTAACATAGTTTAGAACCTTCTCGTTGATCAGATGTGCTTTATTCTTAACAGTAATGGAAAAAATCTGATAAGAAACACAATGGCCTCTGCTGCGGAACAACAACAGCAACAGCAACAACAACAACAACAACAACAGACCACCCTGGAGTTTTACCAGGCAATGGCTGATTTTAAGAATATGTTTCCACAAATGGATGATGATGTTATCGAGGTAAGGTAACAAGGCTATGTAATATGTAATATGTTATATAATTAATCTACAGTATAATTTTGTTTGAATAAGTTTGCTACAAAAGGTTTTATTGCTTTTCAGGCAGTCCTCCGCTCCAATCAGGGTGCAGTGGATACAACGATCGATCAGTTACTAACAATGAGTACAGACAATGAGAACGAAAAGATACGCAGTGAATTAGAACAAAATGAAGATTCAAAGCCAGCTAAAGCAGACTCAGCAAAATCTTTGCGTAGTATCCACAAGTGGCAACCACCTCTGCTCGGACCACTACCCGACACATTTTTAAGAATTCCACAACAGTTAGATGCCTCAGATGGTTCAGAAACGAGCTGTGTTCCTGATAGTTCAATGTTGGAGGATGAGCGCATTGCAATGTTTCTACAGAACGAAGAGTTCATGGCTGAACTTCGCTGGAACGAAGACTTCCTTTCTACTCTCGAGAATGGTAAGTTTCAATAGGAATTCTAATTTGATCCATTCCTAGTTTAATTGCAATTTATTTTCTTGCTTCAGACGCTAAACTTCAAGAAACTGATGTTGAAAAGTCTGGCGGCCCGACTGTTCATGACGACGAGGATGTATTCAAGGAACGATTAAGAAATATGGGCAAAGGTATAAGCATACATGTTATATAACCTTACATGACGTAACAAAGCCATTATGTCATGTACGATATCTCACTTAGGTTTTTTTTTTCTCATTTCAGTGTCACGACGCAAGTTTGCGCAATTGACTAAAGTATTCACTCGTAGCAAGAAACGTGGTGGACGTCAGCTGTTGCCACCGACAGCATCATGCGACGATCTCTTAGATCCAGAAGAATCCTCTAGGCAGCAATCTTAAGAATCGTCCCCCATTACTCACGGTAATAATACTTAAGAATTCAGCTTAATCTGTAATTTCGGTGTCGTTTGCAGCTAGGTCGCAATTTATCTTTACTCGCGTATTAACTCCTCGCACGACACCGCCGAACTCATACTAATTATAACATAACATAGCATAACATATCGATATTCAAAAAATCATTCCCAGAGCGTAGTGAAAGCGTTACTACTATTCAGTGACATAATAAAAATTAGTATAATCTCTCGCGAATTTACAATATATAAAATAGAAAACGAATAGCAACGACAAGTGATACAAATCTAAGAAAAAGTTCAGCGCTCTGTATTAAAATCTCTAAAGAATCTCGTGTGAATCTCAACCACTTAAGTATGAGGGGTTAATCGAAGCTGTTAATTGACTATGTTAATCAAATAAATGCTTTGCGCTATTACGTAAAAGACGCGCTACGTTGAGCAATAGTATCGTTAGAACTTTTAGGTCATTTTAATTCGCGAGATAACTACCAATCACTAATGTAATCAGTACCGCGTAGTCCTTAGCCCTACTGTAATACGTTAACTTAAAAATATTCCGTGAGTGAATAATCGTGCATAAAAGTTTAATGATCTTGGAACATCCGAGTATCCATCAGCAGCTCGACCTAGTCGGAAACTTCTAGTCACAGGACCTATTAATGTAATTACACGATGTCTGTCATGTAATATATATAAACATTGTTGCTAAGTATATTTATATGACTCTAGTGTATAAATATTTATATAGTACAAGGAATATAAGTATATAAAGTATATAGTATAAAATAAAAGAAACCAAAGACAAGAAGAATCGGGTGTCGAAAAGTATCATAAGGTGTAATAATAGTAATTTATTATTAATTTTCGACTGTTGGCATCACATTTAACGAGACCGTATAATGAGTCCCTTTGCATCCTTCTCTTACAGAGAAGCTTTTTGGTAGCGTATTATATATATACATACAATATTAAAATAATCGTAAAACTTAACGCTATGGCAACGAGCGAACACGTAACGTTACGAATCTGATTGCTTGAAGAAGACCCTGGCGCCTGAAAGGCTGTAGTAGAGTAATTGAAACTCAGCACTTCGATCCTCTAATCGTTTTAAGGTTAACGCTCTAGTCTGCTGCAATTTAATGTCCTCCTGATCGTCCTTACTCTTAGCCAGGATCTTCTCTGAGCTGATCTGCTGTTCGACAGTATCGAACCATTGTAAACCATCAAGTTCGGCACTTTGATCCAGCAGAGCATTAATATAAGCAATCCCCATAGCAAAGCCATCATCGGTGAAGGCTGCACCAGTCTTATTTTTCTTGAAGAGCTTTTCCTTGCTCGATACCGCGTTGTCGACGAAGCTCAGAGTGAGCGGCGGTACTATAGCATAGAATTGTTGCAAGTGACTGGACTTCGCGTCGCGAAATGACGAGGCGAATACGTCGACCAGGAGTTTAAAGTATTCGATACCCTCGGTGAAGTTACGAACGAGATTGGAGATATCTTCCTCGAGTCTCTTCGCTGCTGCTTGCGTCGTCTCCGAGTAGTTGAGACTCTTGCAGAGATTTTCGAAGAGGACGGACGAGTTTATGTCGGGAAGGAATGAAATTGCGTTAGAGCGAGCCTGCTGACCACCTGAACGTATTAGTCTTACGTATCCTAACGCGTTTCCAATTTGTGTTATCAGCTGTCGAAATTGGTCTAGGTAACTTAGGCCGTCAGGTGTCATCCCTAGGTTCCTTATTCCCTTCTGGAATTTTTCGGCGCGTTCATACGTATACGGCGTGGCACTGTTCTCTCGTTGAGTCTTGATAAATCTGATGTCACGCATCAGACGCGACTTTATGTGCTCGTCGAAGAGAAACTGCGAGAAGGTATGCAATTTTATACGCAGAAATTGATAGACAAAGTTTACCGTAGTGCTCATTATGCCTGTACCATGTGTTCTTATGGAATTTTCAATATGCCGGATACCTATGGTATTCAAATGCTTATTGGCACTCGTACGTTCGATGAACGTTTGCGTATTTAGATTGTAGGAATATTTAGATACAAACACGTGAATGTTTCGCATTATCTCCAGAGCGTCCAGACCCTGATCCAGCGTCTGTGTAGGGAGATGATTTTGCACTGTATCTAGGCCTAGCTTGTACTTTGCCAGCTGGTGCATGGTATCGTATGTTCTCCAGTCGTGCGGTGCCACTGTAGTGAGGTTGTAGAACATGTCGTCCAGGTAGTGCTCCACAAAGCGTTTAGCACAGATCATGTTCTCGGCAAGGGGTAATGGCGAGGATCGTATTATCCTGGTGCCATCCTTGGCACCGATTTCGAAAGGGTTTGCATCGTCTAGTTTTAAATGTGCGTGCACGTGCAATCGTAAGCTGGTTTCAATTTCACGACAAGCAGGTTCCAGGACATTCTTCTTGAGGATGTTTCGCTGCTCGCTGATTTTCGCTGTGATTAGATCTGTCGGTTCTTGTCCTTCCAGGGCACTGTTGAATGCTGATAATAATTGGACTATGTGGCTGATGTTCAGATTACTGTCTGTAACTAGATTTAGGTACGCTGGGAGCATACTCTGGTGATGAAGCAGTATGGAGTAGTCACACAAGATGTCAACTTGCTCATCCAGGTCGACAATGATGTCGTATTGGTCTAGATAATTTCTTAGTTTAATCACTTCATCTTCTCTGAAGTTCTCTGTTATCTGACTGGCACATACCAGGGCGCAGCGAGCTATCAATCTTCTGTCTACTGTGGCTGGTCCATTTATTAAGCGAATGCTGAGTCCTAATAGAGAAAGAGCATCTAATCTCTCTCTGTTGTAACTTTTGTCCTTTTGGATAAGTCTCTTTTTCGCTGTTTCTAGTAATACCAGAATTTGATAATTCAAGTGTTGCACGATATCTATTTGAGACTGCACTATCAATGCTCCCAAAACGTGGAATGTCGTTTCTAAGGTTTTTTGTACCTCGACCAGTCTACATACTAGATTGACAGTGAAACGGTTCATCGGTTTACCCAGGGCAGCATAAGTATTCGTTATGAACTCGACGTTTTCACGGATTTCAGCCATAAGCGATACCAATTCTATAAGTAGATTACGTTTACGTTCCAAGTCCACTATGCGAAATTTGGTAGATGTTCTTTTTAGAATATGAGACATCTCTGTGCACCAGGACATCGCTTTCTGCACCAGGTTATTAGTTACCGTTGGAAGTAATGTCGTTCTTGTCCATAAGATCTTTTCGCCAACCTGAGTACTGATGAAGCTGCCACATTCTTTTGGGAAAAACTCAAACAAGAATTTACTTGGTACCCAAAAAATATTACCCACCAGCGTCACTCCATAGAACTTCTTGTTCACTTCCCAAATCCTTTTTATGAGCTTCTTGTCAGTATTGCCAAAGAGTTTAGACACAACCATTACACCAACACTTATGCGAACCCACTTCTTCTTTACAGCTAACACATCTGTAAACTTACCCTCAATGTCTGTCATTGTATTTCTCAAGTAAGTTACAATGTGATCGTACATTATTGAGCTTTTGTTTATTTCCATGGCACTGTCAAGAGCTCGAATGAAAAGATTCTTTTTCAGTAGCTGATCTTTTAGATCCTTAAGGACTTTCTCAAACGTGGATAACCGCCCAGCAGTTACATTAAATTGCTCAGGGTTATGTGCAAATGAACGTACTCTTAAACGATACTCTTCCCATTGATCAAGAATTGCTGGATTAGCATCGATCAGTTCATCTAATGTGATAGGGATAACAAAAAGTTTCATTAAATGTTCAATGACAATAGGTAGATAAATTTCACCAGGTCCAGTACCACCAGCTAAGCTCGATAGCTGTTGAATTGTTAAATTTATAACAACAGAAACTCGATTTACATACATAGAAAGGTCCTGTAAATCAGATAGAAGCACTCCAATACTTTTTGCATTAAATCCATCACTCCGTTCTCCATGGCCAAACAATTTATTGTAAAACCTTCCAGCTTCAGATTCCAGAAACCTTATCTCTCGACAGGTACCTGCCGCAGCAGCTAAAAGCTTTGATAAAGACTTGTTCTCCATCTCAACTAAAGAAGGAATCCCAATATCTTCTTGAACATTGTATCGAAGACGTACAGGACCTTCTAGGATGAATTCCAAGGAAGACGAATCTATTTGTGATGGGTATGACAGTTCGTCAAAGAACTTGCCATACTTTCGCAGTTGCATCTCCCCAGCTGCCTTGTAGAATGCTTGATTCCGCGACGAATTCCATGTCGGGGACTCAATCATGATTATACTAAAACAATTTAATTGTCCTTTGTTACAGTAATAATGACAAAAAAAGTTTTCAATAGAGACTCCAAAATATTTGACATACTCAGCTTAGTCCTCCGGCAGCTTTGGTGTAGAAGGGTTGAATCTTTTCGGAATTATTCAAGTCCGTCGCTAATAAAACTACTAAATGCACTGCTCTAATTTCATAGAGAAACGTTAATATTTCTTAAATTGACGTTTGGAGGTTACCGAACTGACGTTTCTCTGCTTATCACATATAACTAGGAACTAATGGAAAGAGATGCATGTCTGTATGCCGAAACAGGATCCACTCTTGGGACGTAGTTACTAGTGTGGATTCACGCCAATCGTAGCGCATTTGTTCCAAAAACCATCATTTTCAAATCCCTTTATTAAGAAAAAAAAATCCAAGAATTGTACAATTGGAAAATAAAAATTTTGAAAATAAATTACGCTCAAATTGAAATATTAATAAATTAAGTGTTTGGAATATTAATATAATTCATCAAATTAATAAGTTAGATATTAATACTTAGAAATCAAAAATCTTGGCCAAAAATATTTAGAAGTACTGGAACTTCCCTAAAATTGTGTGCGGGCAAATTCGTCGTGCAAGACTCAACGAGTAGGGGGAGCGCTTAAGGCAGCCCATGAACTCGGTAGTAGGACTTGGAAGAGACACCCAGAAGTAAAGGAAGGAAGGAATTGCGGTGTACAGGTTCAGACTTCAAGAAGTCTCCAATTGCAGTCTTCTGTGCGGAGACACTATAAATAGGAGCTCATGAAAATATTCATATATTATACAATTTAATGAATACCGATGAAGATTTTAATCATAGCAAAGAAATAATTATATGTATATCTAAAATCGCATATACAATTTCTGTTTTGCGTGCTACAAATATTTACATTAATAAGACGGGCACTTCGCAAACGATAGAACAATCGACTAGTTATAATTGCTTATACATTTCAGGGTCAAATAAATATAATATTAGTAACTATAATTAATAAACTACATAGCCCTTTTTCTTGTACTAACAGCCCGTAAGCGTTATCGTGGAAAGTCCAGTTTACGAGACACTTTATAATAATAAATAAAAATACATTCAATCTATACTAAACGCTGTGTCTTTTATATATGACAGTGAGCCACGTGACGCAGGATTTAATTGCTTAAATTGATTTGACTAGATGCAGTGGAAAAACAGTAAGCACGAGCCTTTCTGATTGTCTAAACTATAATGAACGTGATTCATAATAGCGTATTCTCGTTCATAATTAAAAGAAATACTTGCTGCCACTTGAGCGTATATAAATACGTACATTGCATTAGCGCAACATCTGTATACTAAGTGTCCTCCAATTTTACTTATACGAACACATTTGCTTAAGCTATTCTTTTCTCTCGTAAGAGAACAAAAATAATATTTCCTAAGTCTCGTGTACGTAACTATTAATGAAGGCCACAAGCTGGCTGTCACATTAGACAATACCATTATATAATTGATATTTAATTTGGCGCAATTCTAATGCAAACCTCAGATACTAATTGAATTTGAATATTAGATACTGCTTTCAGCTTTAAAATTGGAACATTAGAAATTTCTAGCAATTTTTTATGTATTGTCTTAATATTAGGTGACGGTTTAAGGATCTTAGATTTATATCTAATCCATTGGATGATTTGGAGAATAAATAAGTGGAGTGACGTCCCATCCGTCGATCTCCTCCGTGGACTGTGCACTGCGTCGAGTAGCGTTTAGCATCAGTGAACTATGTCTAGGACTGCTAGGTGCTGACCTACAGATGACTTGACCATTAAACTGCCGCAATTTCAAGTTCTTCATCTTCATAGATTCCTGGAGAATCGGTGTACTTGCTGCTAGGTGATTTTCATCGTCAGCGGGAACATCTATTTGAAGATGTGAAGATTTTGATCCTGGTACAAGATCACAGAGCTTCTCTACGCAAGGGCAGGAATTGCTGGACGTTCTGGTGGCATCCATAGAATTTATTTTACCAGAGGATGTCAGTTTTCCTTTACAAGGACTATTGTCCGCTATGGATTCCAATGGACTTCCACTTTGACTACTCTTCTGGTCCAAGTGATCAGAACTGGCGAATCGCAGACGCTTCGGAGACTCGCTGGAACAGCGTAAGAACGTCGTCCTGGTTAGAGACTTATTCTTCAGGGAACTCCTGGGCACTAGAGGATCAGCCGCTGATAATTTGTTTTGAGGATCTGTACGTCGTGCTATGCGCTCCTGGGTACGTTTCTCTCGAAGAACTGGATCTTCGCCAATTAGCCAATACGTAATGCGGTCGCCTTTTCCTTTCATTGAGACTAAACCACGTTCGATCAAGCTGAAACCACCCAATTCGTCCAAGAGCTTCTTGGTCTCTGCACTGCAGTGGATCTTCAAGGCTGTTTAGAATTTTTGTAAATTAAATAATTACAAGTAAACACTCTTTGCTTTTAAATAAAAGCTACTTACGCAGACCTGTGGATTCCATACGACTTGCTGTGTTTACAGTGTCACCGAATAAACAATAACGTGGCATCTTTAATCCTACGACTCCAGCACATACAGGACCTTTTTTTTTAAAACCATGATATAATAATTATTCTATAATAAGAATACAATAAAATTTAACTACACTGAATATCTCACCGGAATGAATGCCAATTCTTAATTGAAGCTTCTCTAAAGGTCTGTGTCTGATAGTAAACTGTTTAATGGCATTCAAAAGGCACAAAGACATACTGGCTATTTCTCCAGCATGTTGAATACCATTTCGAACAGGTAAGCCACTGACCTAAAATAAAAATATATCATCAAGCAAGATACATTAAATTATCAATAATAATGAATAAACACCAAACATTAAACTTACAACCATATAAGCATCGCCAATAGTCTCCACTTTGTACACGTCATTGTTCTCAACAGTGGAATCGAAACACGTGTACAAATCGTTTAAGAAATCGACAACCTGAAGCGGAGTACTTTCTGCGGACATGGACGTGAACCCAACGATATCACTGAAGTAGATAGTAACGCAATCAAAACTTTCCGCTTCCACCTTATGTCCCCTTTTCAATTGTTCAGCAACGTAACGCGGTAGCATCTCGTACAGCAGTGCATCTATGATGATTAACATCATAAGATAGAATTAAATAATTTAACAGAGAGATCACTGATTAATTGAATAAATAAAAATTATATCAATTACCCGTCTTCTTCTTCTCTTCGGTTAACTGATCAGTTCTCTCATCCACAAGAGCTTCCAAGTTATTAGCATACTTCTCCATCATAGCCATCATATTATCAAATATATTTGGTTTCCTATTGAATCAATCAAATTACAACCTGATACTTTGACCAATGCTCACCAATCATCAATATAAACTTACATTCCCTTCCTCAATGGTCTTAATTTATTTCTAATGACTTTGAAGTCCGGCCTATCCTCAGGATCCTCAGACCAGCATTCGATAAGACATTCACGTACAAAATCGAAACAGTTCTCCAGCTGATCCAACGGTGGTCTGTACGGAGATTCCGCGGTGATGATCTCCCGTGTAATCACTCTCTGGAGAATTTCAGGAGCGGACAATTGGGTAAGGCCGAATGGTCCATGGCGTCCTTGCAGCTCGTAAAGTACAATGGCGAAAGAGTACACGTCGCCCTTTTGATAGTCTCTCGGCGACGGCTCGATGGTACGTTGAGAACGAAGTAATTCTGGTGCACGGTATAACAATCCTGGAAACCCGTACCAACCGTAGAAATCGAATAGTTATCGTGAATGGACGCGTGGGAGAGTTCAATGGTTTTTGTCTACAGCAACAAAGAAAAAAAGAAAGCAAGTCCTTGGAACCGATCACGTTAAAAACTTTTCTTATGGATTCCATAGAGACCATTGTCATTTTTTATAGAAAAAACTTTGACAATTCCCTTGGACTCAAATAAAGATATTGAACTGACTAGTTTTTTTTTCGTAGATTAATGACATTACTTTTTCTTTTTATAACAAACTAGTTTTCGTTACCTTGATATTTCTTCATTATATCCTCAGGATCGCATTCGGCGTCTCTTTTAAACTCGCGCAGACCAAAATCCGTGAGTTTAACGACCCATCGTGAATCTACCAGGCAGTTTGATGTACTCAGGGAGCCATGATACTTGATGACGGACTCGTGAAGGTAAATCATGCCCTGAAATCAATGAATACGTTGTTTCATATGACCGGGTAGGGGATACAGAATGATATGCGACTCGTTGAAAACATACTCTTATGATATCGCCAACCAGAGAAGCCATAAACATATTGTCCAGTTTGATATCCTCGTTCTCAAGAATGTCCTGTTAAAATTTAAATTAGCAATAACAATGGAAAGTACAAAAGGTAGAGAAATATGGGTACAATGAATATATTCAGGAAGTATCTATATGAAGTAATACCTTGAGACTTCCTCGCGCACAGTACTCTACGACGATGCATATATTAGGAGGATCGGTACAGGCACCGATAAAAGCATTCAGATTGTCATGACGCAAATCTCTTAACTGAAATTTAAAAAAATTCACAAATTTTACATTCTATTGTATATACAGTTGGAGGACGATTAAAAATTTAGAACTTACGATTTTTAATTCCTTCTTCATCTCACGGGTGATCTCTATAGATTTCTTTCGGATCTTCTTCACGGCAAATATTCTACCCTTGTAAACACCCACTTGAGTATAAATCATTGAGTATCTGAAGTCAGCGTCCGGATTTGAGCTCAGCGATACTTGACTGGCTCTAACGACGGGCTGGGAATTTGTCTTTAAAAATAAAGAATCAATGATGGATAATAGTTATAAATTACTTGGGATTGAAAGCTCAGTAGAATTATACCTTGGAATTATTCTTCGAGCTGTTCTCTTGACTAGGTTGATCCTTTTGCTCCTTTATTTGGATATCCTTGTAATTGACTTTCCATAAAAGTGAGTCAAGTTCCTGTTCGTATTTCCAGTTCCTGTAGAGCACCAGGACCACGGCCGTAAGGACCAATAACAGTCCTCCGGTAATTCCACCGACGATTTCTCCTGTGTGCGCTAGCGAATCGAAAGCTTGCGACTTAATCGTGGTATAAATTGTAAGCTCAGGATTCTAAAGGGAAGCCACGAAGAGCTTAGCCTGGTTAGAATTACTTCAGGAAAGCTGAAGATAGTCTACCAATAAGTATACCTATATATATATATATTTGTATATACACTTATAGAAACACTAGTGTACTGACAGTTGATTAAAAAGTACAGTATCAAAATGCTATACAACTTTTTAAGTCTTAAAGAGTCTCATGCAAAAGCTTGAGCTTCGTTCAAACCGATTTTTTTATTTTGGTGGGCATCCTTAGGATTTTCCAAAATATCATCAAGTTGCGGTTACGTAGCAGTCATGAATTTCATGATTTTTCTCGCTCGTTTTATTTATGGTCGTGGCTACTGGAATGTTGCCAAGTTCGAAAGCTCTCAGTCGATTACCAGGCCATCGGTTGTACCTTCATAACAAATAGTACTTTTAATACTCACTACGGCACTTTTCGCCATGGTAACCACAGTGAGGTTCAGCAATGGGAGGACCACTTCCAATCCAAGAAATATTTTTGGTCAATTGAAGCTTCTGCAAGCACAGGATATAAGATTCGCAATTATTTGTCATATTCTTAAATAAAGTTCTTTTGATCACTTGGATCATTACAGGCAGACTCGTGCTTCGTTCCTTGCCCACGAAGTATCCTATGGGATAAAGTCCATGGCCCTTTGGGGGATGATTGTCCAGAGCGATAACGGTATAATTTCCTTCAGCATCTCCATTCTCGTCCATGTACACCATGTAACTGCAAGAATCCCATAAAACATCCGTAATAAACGAAGTGTACCATTAATCAGAATACGAGCCAAGTTGAAACCAAAAACTCGACTCTTCCTTATCAATCCCATAAAACCTACCCCATGGCGCTGTAATAGTGAACACCATGAAGTGCCGCAACCATTTCACGTCCATTTCGTGGATCGCGATTTTCATCCAGTGCTTGAAGTAGAGTCCTCACATAGAGATGTACCGCGTCATGTAGATAAGCAGTCTCTGGCACGATCTGCCTTATAACCCAATAGATTGATAAATAAATTAATTAATTTAACGAAATAAAAACCCGTGTAATATAATTAAATATAAATACTTAAAAAGAAATTTATCAACGTATTTCCTAATATTTCTTTAGTCACCTGAACAACACCTCCAGCATCGGCAAGTGGATTAGTAAAATTAAAAGGTGGCTTCTCCCGGTAATGATTAACCAGTCTAGTAAAATTTTTAAAATTCTTAGGGGCAGATGCGACTATACTGAAGTAACTGCGAAAGGCACGCAGTACCCAGTGTTCCATATTTTTTCGCAACAAACCACGTAGATACTTGTGAGGTTTATCTTCGTCGTACTGTTCAATGTCCACCCCGACCACCCAGTACTCTCCTATAATAGAATAATATGTTAAATTATTAAAAGATAAAGTCTAAATAATATCAATCAACTTTTTAAATTATTACAACTTTCACAATAATTCTTACCCTTATCCAGGAGGTGCTTCTCGTCGAGAGCCATTAGTAATCCCATGTGCTCATAGTAATTACCAAGGATCACGTATACTGCAACAGAAAGTGAACAGATGCTGATGCGGGTGATCGTAATGCGAAGTAACAAGTGTTACCGTCATCAAAGAATCAACTGGAATGCGGGTTTGTTCGGCTCAATTACGAAACTGTACCTAATCGAAAACTATGCAGGCTGTTTAATTAACTTTCTCGTAGACGAGGGATATTCGCGATAATCCCCATGAACTATACATATCCCTACGTTAAGCCTGAACAAATAACAAATTCTAGTCTCTATTATAAAACCAGGTATACCCACTTCGTGTCTCCAGGTAAGTCTCCTGCACGTGCTTGTGAAACGGATTGTTCATGTAATTAACATGATATGGTTCGTCCCAGCAGCGTAAAAAATTTACGTCAATCCCAGCAGCTTCTAAAGACGACAAAATCGTTTTGGCTACCGTAGGCATCCTGTTGAATTCAAACTGACTGGAATTCATGTACATGAACGTTATCTAGAAAGAAAATATTCATGTATACTCAAATACCACTCTTTTTGTTAATAATTCGCCCTGGGCTTTTTTTTTACGTAACACTATAGAGTGATTAATAAGGGTAATTACTTTGGTCCAGTTGAAGGCTAATAGCACGGAAACGACAGATTTCGAGATCTGCGTGTCCGGAGGCCGTGTTCTCGCGAAAGTAGGGAACTCTCTCTTGTCCGACGTTTCATGATGGGTACAAAACTATAAAAAGTAAAGAAAAAAGATAATTGAAGGGTATTCTTTAAAATGGCTAAGAATATCATAAGGGTGTTTACTGACCAAATATGTAGACTGGTTTATCGGAGAAATTTATTGTAAAAGTTTACTAACGACGTTATCAAACAATGTAAAAAGTAACTAGATAACGCAATGACATTTAAACAAATGTTAGATATGCAACCTTGTTTCTAGGTTGATTTATGAATGAATAGAAATTACGTTCTATAGTTAAATTAGATTTATTCCGTATACTGTATAGGCATATAGACTGTATAATACACCAGTGTGCACAATATCAAGGCTATTTCCTTTTTCCGGCCAAAAACTGCTGATAAGTCTGGTTTTGTGATTGTATCTCACTAAGCATGTTGCCGTGGCCAGGAAGTTGTTGTGGGTAAAGGAATGGCTATTGAGCACGAGCCAGGAGCAATACTGTAAACTTATCAGCTAAATTTTCTAGGTTAAATACGTTAATGATTTTGAATCTAAGACATCGTTACTAAATTTCCAAGTAGTTACTTATGACTGTATTAGGAAGAAGGATGGACATGGATTTTCACTGACTCACATAAGAGATCATGGGAATGTTGAAAGCAGCAGCCATACGACCTTCGTGAACGCAAGTCTCCTGAGGTCCTATATAGGCACTTATGTTCCTGGTCCAGAGTTTAGCTGTAACCAGGATGCTGGTATCCTCCTCGCCGTAAGTCTCAGCCACGAGAAAGTCCAGCTTGTGTCCACGTCTGGCAAGTTCACCGGCGTTGACCTGGAATCAAGGGAAGCCCAAGAATTTTACGACCCTTGGACCGTTATCACGTTTCTACTGACTGTTGTGTTCTTATGCAGGCTGAGAAAGGTCTGCGGTATTTACTTGCCATACGGAACACGATAATAAAGATTCCAGGCTGCTATTTACTTGTATAATTATCAAAATTCATTATATTTATTTGTAAAAGAATATGCATAATTAGACTCTGTTTAATAGACTTCGTACCAATAACCTTATGATTTTTTTTTATTGCATCTTTCCCACATGACGTTTATGGGAATTTTTTTCCATCAAAGCCATATGCCAAGCATGAATATCAGTTTGCCTGCGGTCATCAGCCTAATGGTTCCAGGTATCAGTTTACAAAAGAGCAATCATCTTCTTATTATTATTGTTCTTCTTCTTTGTAACAAGGGGTTGACTTGATTGTCGCTTTCATTCTATGGGACTGAATGGAAGTTCTGTGTATTATTCTGAGAGTTGTATACTTTTCCCAAAGTACAATAGATACTCCCACTTCTGTATACATTCCTTTTATAATACTCTTTACAATAAAGTAAAAGGCAAGTAACAATTTCGTTGATGTACACAAACTCCAGTATAGATAAAAAAAGCTTACAACCGGTTGGTATGGTTTACTAATATTAATAAATGCTAAATTCAAACAGTATATGATATATAGTGTGTTATTTAAATTTCCATTAACATACATCTATCATACTATCTCCTTTGATAATATCTCTCAATACACAATTTTGCACTAGGTGTCCAAGAAGACTGTATTAACGTTACCTCCTCAACAGCGAGTGTGATGGCACCAGAAATTCGATATCCTGGTCTTTGATATTCAAAGTCTCCAGGTCGTCTCTTCGACCCGGTAATGTATCCTAGTGTGAAGGTTTCAGCAATTGCTAAGAGGATGCTGTCAGGCATCAAGATGGGAATAGCCACCAGTAGGAGACAGACCCTCTCCAGTTGTACCAGAAGCATTACCGTGTGCCAAACTGAAAACTATTATAGCAGATAAGAATATGCGAATAAAAATCTATAAGTATATCCATTAAATAATTGATTAATGAGACGATGGAAATCAGCTGGTTACAAAAGGGTACCCAGGAACGTCGAATAAGACTTCCGGGTTCCGGTAATGGATAAAGTCGATAAAAGCCACGGGGTAGCACTAAGGCCAAAGAAATCCTAGGGAGCCCCGTGACTGGATGTGCGAAATAGTTTTCCTGTGGAAATTTCCAAGCCATTTCTTCCGGTGGAGAATTCATTTATTTTTTTTCCTTACTCCTTTTCTCAAATCCCAGTGTCTCTTCTCTTTTGTCTTGCATTGGTCTTTTGACCATCGGAGACGTGAACGATTTCTCGTCTCCTCTTGGTATTATTAATAATACACTCTTAGGTCTATTTTCATGGTACGTCAAAGCGTCGAGGTCGTCAGACAGCCTTTAAATATATGATCAGAACTTACGTAATCCTACCGGCTGAGCAGTAGCAGGAGAAAGATGTCTAAGAATTAAGAGTCTTATTGATAATTGCTTTCTCCGATTCGTCAAAATCACTTAACGCGGTCTTAATAGCTAAAGTGACAAAACCGCATGCGGAATCGCACCTGACCATGGATTCATTTAACACTGTTTAGATATACGTAACGTAAAAAGAAAATCGCTTTGCATTGCAGATAATCCGAGGACGCGTTCCAGAAAATATGTGTGACTCTAACCGGATGTCCATTAAAATGCAAGCACTGACTTATCATAAGCAAGATAACAGTATAGAAGGTGTACGTCGGGTATAGAGAGATCTTAGAAACATAAAAATATCCAAATATAGAATCGATTGATCAAGAGTCATTAGGTTAGAAAAGCAATCAAGTGAATTTCTATTCCATAAATTCTTAATAAATGTATTTCCGGTATAGGAAATATTTATTTAACAGTATCACATAGGAATACGTTCACAGGATTTCATTCGACGGGCTCTAACGGCTCTTAGAAAAAATTATCTTTGTGAAGAGTTATTTCAAAAAAAGAGAAGAAGAGAGAGAAATGCATAAAACACGTAAACCCTATCCATTCGAAGAGAAAGAAATATCGAAGATCTTGAAGGCGACGCTACGAGCGTCTCGCAAAATGTGGGACGTCGCGCGTTGTTACGACAGATGCGTAGAGCGATAATTCGTTTGAGATAACCTGCCTGAGGAATTCCGCAGAATGTATTAAGTTTCGAAGGCTCGCAAAAGGGAATCGTTGTAAATAAGAAATGAGAGCGTGACTGCGTTGTCGCTTATTAAGAATCGCCTAAAGGCTGATAGACGAATTGAAATACCTGATCAATTTACATTGAACACGACGGCCTGTCTGAGTCAGTTTAAAACTAATACTCATCGATCCGTGAATTTGGCTGACGCGGGGACTGAACTACCGTGAATATAAATTACGCGTTAAAGACGAGAAAAAATCATTAAGGATCCATGATACTTCGGGCTGGTCCATTATGACTTCCTTCATATTATTATTCTTCTTTTATTCTCATAAAACGACCAGGATCCTTTTCAGCGGAGTTGACTGTGTGCAGCCAGTGATGCAGAAATAGACGACTTTATCCGAGCCAGTTTTCAATTCTCATTTCATTCTATTTCGTTTTCTAGTCTTCAGTGAAATTTATGATCTGGAAATAATCGTCTGATGGAACGAGAGATATATATTCGTCGAGGTCCAGATCGATTTGTAATTAACACTATTAATTAAGGCTAGATTATGTCCAAGATTAGCGCAAGTTCACGCACCCGTAAAGCTTCCTGATAAGATTCAGTGTTGACCGAGCTTTTGGTGCGACACTTTTTCAACTTCTCTCTCTCTCTCTTGCACTCGTTGGAGATATTCAAATTATAATGATAAGAGTCAACGATTCGTTGGCAAATCATTAATTCACGTGGAATTGCTAATGTCAAAGTTCCTTTTTGGGCAATAACGTCAACGTGCACGCGACTCAGCTTGATTTTACTTTCTTATATGGAGTCCACGTGGCACTAGCGTTACTATCATCAAAGCGTATCAAGAATCATTGATACTTAACGTCAGTCTTAAAAAAGACAAACGAGTTTATACGATAGTTGTCCAAAATAAAAAAAGTCTCTCCTGCTCCAATAAAATAAATCTTTGTAGGCGACTTCATTTCCATTCTTCTATTTTTTGTTTTCTCCGCGTGAAATCCCTGAGAATAAAAAACGATAAATGAGTCTATATTTATAATTTAAAAGCAAATGGTGTAACAGATATATATCAGCATGAATACTATAGGCAGGTGATACAGTAGAGAAAGGTCAAGTGTCAAGCAGACTGTGAACGTTATCTTCATCTGACAATGCAGATGAAAATATTTTGACATTAGTAACCCATAGTCACACGGCATATATAGGGTGATCTACTATATAAATCCTGATAAATAAAATTATAATCGTTATTAGGGCGCCTTTCTAAGCTCAAGTTTCTGGTTCCTTAAGGCCATAGTGGTACCGGGAGTCTCACTCAAGTAAATGTCCTCTATTACATATGTACAGCGTGTCGTGGACACGAGGCCTATATTTAGACGATACTCGAGTGCTAGTACATACAGTAGCCATGGGTATACAAATATTGCCAGTGCGTGAGAATCTTTTCCAAGATTTTACGCGATGGACTATAAAAAAAGTCACGGATAGACATGCCGGGCAAAAGTTATTGGGAATCAGAATAAAAGAATTACCATAAGCATAACGAAGAAGACGAGACAGAGTAAATGGACTGTGAGAGCATGTGATATGTATGATGGGAGTTCTGATGAAATTTTCAAAGAGGATTTAAGAAAAAGTACAAAATTTTACTATACTTATGACGAAAGCACTTTCCTCGATGAAACCGATAAATCCTTCTTACTATTCTCATACTTTGCTCACTGGTACGTCACTTTCTATAGGGTCAGTAAGGGATGAATATTTTCCCACAGATACGTGAACTGGTAACAGAGAGAAGAGAGAGAGAGAAAAGTATCGTTCATGGATATTGTGAAAGTATTCACTGATCGGATAAGGATCTATTTCATTGCCTAACATCGACACGGTAATATAGTAATAAGGTGATATTACGTGATAGGATAATGTCTGTCGGATAAATTCACCAACAGCTACAGTACAGGAGTACGCTCTGTTTGCTACTGACATTAATTTCTGTTAATTAGAGTTCATTAAGATTAATCGTTGCAATTTACAAGATCCGATTTACGTGTTGTCCCATGTAACTTTTAAGGCACTCTTGACGTTCCAATTGGACCGGCAAAAACCAATCCGGTAACTTTTCACTAAATTGTACAACTGGTGTTTCCACACATGTGAATTCTTAAATGAAACATGATCGAATAAATATATTCATTACTTTCTGTGTGATATTTATCACAGAAAAACACTCACCGAGTATTCAGTTTACGTTGTATCCTCGTCAAGAATCTGTCATTCGTATTGATTAACACTTCACCACTAATATTGAATGACGTTTGAATTTCAGTAAATAGTCACCGTCCAGTTTAAAGCGTTTCATTCTACTCCATAGTTCTTTGATACTACCATATTTAACTAGTAACTGCCGACGATTCTCAGGGACTGAAAATAAAATTTTCAAATTGTCTGGTCAATTCAACGAATCGTGCGCTAACGACCTAATATATTTATGACGAGCAACTGTGAAATTCAGTAAATTCCAATGGTGGTACCGAAAGCAAAATTCGTAGTAAATGGTGGCGCCAGAACGATTCATTCACAAACTTCACTTATGAAGCGCACACGTGGTGTTATTTATACAGATTGTAATTACTGTAAAAACTTCAATAATCAAATTCATTTGATAAATTAACTAACAGTATTGAAACACAGTTAAAGTATAGCAATCGACCTGTAAAATATATTACAGTGAAAATCGCATGCGGAGGGTTGTCAGGTGTAGAGCGACACGGAGACCCAACAGTAGTGAACGGCGTGCGCGGCCAGACTGCCATCAGTTGAACAGATCATCAGAGTTTTCATGGCGCTCTAAATCCAGGCGCATGTTCACTGCAAATAGTGGGGTTGAAAATAATTTTTTTTTTTCATAGCAATTAATTGCTATTTACCTAGTAAATCCAGCTAGCCATCAATTTTTACCGCGATCCACAATAACAAGATACCCGTATAAGATAAGTGTAATGAGAATAAAAATAATAAGAAATGCTTTCTCTAAGTAGTTAAGTATAGCTACCTAAATGTTTCACAGTTGTTAAATAAAGATTCATGATATATTTAGTTGACGAGTCCTCGGAACATTACGTAGCATGACTAAGAAGCATCCAAGTTTCTCTTGATGTATGTAAATCCCCAGAACGTTCAAGATCTCTGCTTTGAAGTGTCAGCCGTGCCAAGAGTTGTCAATCTGATTATCTCACTTACGATCATCCAGAAAGTAAGTGACCTAAGCTGTAACTGAGAATGAAATAAAAGAATTCGGTTCACGTCAAGCGTGTGTGATCTGTCTGAGCGACCAAAGTACAAAGAACTTGGCAGCATCCGTTCACCAACCTCGAAAATTATTACCTTTAGCTTATACTAGGTGGTCCAGTGACTGATAATGATTGCTATCCTGGCCACGGTAATGAATCATAGATTAAAACAGGATCTCGCTCGTTCTCTGTGCTTCCTTCTTTTTTCTCCTCCACGAGCTCCGCGCTCGTTATACAGACAATACGGCGCTATCGTTTTATTGTTATTTGCGTAGTAGTAATATCTGGACAATAAAGTGATTAATGGTTAACAATAACGGACAGCTCTGTAATAGAATTCGTACGCGATCTTACACAAGTATGTATCCTGAGCAAAGATATCAATATACATCACACGATTAGACTCTGGCGAATTTACATGTGATGAAATCGCAGAAGAGTGATTACTATCTACATCGTCATTACCGCATTGTCATTGACATTAACATTATCGTTACAACCAGGACTGGCATAGTGAATCAGGAGTGCCGCTTTGAGTAGGCAGACAACCACCGAGTGAGGTTAGGTTGCTAGCTTGCTTGGTAGGTAGGTATGATACTCTCTTGGTAACCAGGGTGGAGAAACTATCGACGCGAGAAGAAATGCGAGGGTAATTGCCGGTGTGCGGTAACCGGGGTACGTTCGCTTAAGCGATAGTCTAACGCGAAGCCTTCGACATGCGGTAATTATAGTAATTACCCTAGGTAACGCGTGAGGTAAGTAAATGCTTATACATATGTAGAGTTTGGTCGGAGCCTCGGGCAAAATTTTCGTGTAACGTGGATTTTCTGGCGTTCCATTGCCTTCCTTTACATTCTCTCCGTCCGGCCGTTTCATCAGGATTGACGACAGAAACCAGTTATCATTAGTAGAGACGTATTAAAAATCCGTCAGCAGGTTCATTTCGTTGGTAATTACACTTTGGACTCTTTATGTATTATCAATAAGTATGGTGAATACTGTCTTGTCTGAAATAAACATATGGTATCGTACTGTAAAAAAATTCTGAAGAACGTATACATAAATTGTGACTAATTGAGGTTTATCTCGTTTTAATAATAATTATTTAATTCTTATAGGTTATGTTAATATTGAATTTTATAACCTGGTATTTACCGTCGTTTGAAGATTACGAATGTATGTATAAATGTGTGAGTGACAATTCGCATTAAATCAATCAGCTTAAAGCCAGTGCATCAATAATGTAAAAGCACCTGTTGAACTATCCGGGTTAAAATCCATCAGGTGCAAAATTCAATCGGGTCAGCAGTGTGTCGCCCACGGCGACCTGTGGCATCGACTCTAATAGAGCCTGTTAAGAACGATCCAGCGCTTTAATAGGAATCCAGGGAAAGAGAAGCCTGTATGCTCGGTCAATAAGGCTACACTTTACGGCCTTTGCACAAAGGATATTGCCTGGCGGTTTTCGATACGGAATTAAAAGCCTCTCGCTTTCGATCTTCTATCCTTCGTTAAATTCCTCTTCTGTTGATATATCTATATTCAGTCCATGCTGTATAACAGTGTCCGACAGCCCTTTGAAAATGCCAGTGACGATATTACGTCCAGGGACAATAATCAGCTGAAAGCTAATTGCGTCTGCAAATAATACCAAAGGAGATCATGGAGTATGCAATTGAAGCACTTTTGATCTCCCTTAAGAGGCTACAAGGGAAAATGCGGTTTCACAAATTGCAATTTCGAGATTCGGGTATAACCATTCCACGTTGTACTTAACCCAGTTATGCAACTACGTGAAGAGCAATTCCGTTTGGAATTAAGCCGCGTATGCGAGGACTGATTGGATTGCTTGTATACGCACTTGAATGCGCGCAAGGATGAGATCGATTTCTGAAAAGAATGAAAAGTCATTAAAGACTGGGAATACCGAATTTCTGTTTTCTATTGCGTCAATGCTCGTGACACTTTCGTGAGTTTTGGGTAGCGGGTCAAATTTATTCTAGGTTATACGCTGACGTCGCGTGGATCAGGGTTGATACGTAACAATCGAGTATTATAGGTTAAGGTAGGTACTTGCTTTAAGGCTGCACGAAATTACCCACAGCTGCGCGTAACTGCAGCCACGATAAGTGTGCACTTGAGAAAGAGATGGGAACGATCGCGTAAAAAGGTGACAGAATGGGGACTTACCGTTGACGACTGATCGATCGCCACTACTTGCTGTGCAATGGGAATGGGCCACAGTGTAAAAATGTATCCGACATGAAGAATTGCGTAAGAATCGCCAGCTCCAGTAGTATCGCATACAGCGGATATCGATGTGCAACGTAAACCCCATAAATCTACCGAAAGAAAGAAAATAGAAAAGATGAAAAAAAAAAGTTATAAAAACAATTCTGCATTCCCACTTGACCCAATAACTTTAAATCGGGACAGCTGTCAGTTTACTTACACCGTATACATTGCATGTACATTCGTTGCGACCGTATAAAGTTGCATATGAGGGAAATCTTGAAAGCACACGTGAAATTGTAAGCATAGATGTAACACATAAATAACGATCGAACATAACCCAACTCACGTATCCCGTACGAATGCAATAAATGCATTTGCAACTTCTACGGGAAAGTAGGGAACACCCGACTAACCGTCTTCTACTCTTTCGCAATAGTTGGGACGACTACGATGATTATAATCATGATGACAATCTTTACTTGAGTCAGAATAAAAGTTCGCTTCCCTCGTGTTATTCGAAAGTTCCATGAAACTTGTTACCGACGTGGTTGCACGCCCAAGAAGGTGATGCGCCCGTGATGTCGCCACGGGGACAGAAGGAGAGCTGCATAAGGACTGGGAACTGGAAGAATGTAGTACGGGAAATTGAGACTGATTTTCATTCAGGCCGCGACATGCTGCACGTACGATAACGTAAGAGTCGGCAATGTACTTAAAAGATAGGTAGAGTCAGAATATGAATTCAGTGAATTTTTTAAGCAGATAGGGAAGCAGATATGCAGTGTAGTCGGACGAGGTTTTAGTAAGTGAGATAATTATAATATTTAGATCCAGAGTAGATTATTGCGCTAGATTTAAATATTCAAACTTGCGGAAAGGTATATAGTCACCGATTTATTTCTGTGCTTCTTTTAGCCGGTAGTAACATTTAAATATACATAGAAAATTATAATTTTATATAGTCCATATATCGTTAATATCTCCCCCAATAAAGAAAATCCTGATACACTTTTTTCATCCTAATGTACGACAAGATAAAACAAAAATAAAACCGTGCATTCAGAATGCAGGCACCGTTCATATATTTATACATATATATATATATATGTATATCATACCTGTATGTATTATGTATAATATATGTATGTAGGGAGAGAGAGACGGATAGTTCCTTTCTCCTCCTCGTGTATACATATACGCAATTTTATGTATATATTTATTTATATAATATATATCTTACATCCACTAAAAGTGTCGTTATTTGTTCATTTAGTTTTACCAGGGTTTTCCACCATTGTGGAATCCCTATCTGTTTGTGAGCATCACCGAAATCCAATAGCGTGTCGTCAATTCTTTTGACAATTTGTATCGTGTCGAAATTCAAATTCCACGTGTTTTCCCGCTATTTCTCTTTGCTCCCTTTCCGATATTGAATTTCACTCGTTACGGTGTACCCTGATCCGTAGCACCTGCTGTCAATGTGACTTCCTTATAAAAGTACTTTTTTTTTTCAAAGATCCCGCCCGTGCAAGTACCACATGGGTATTGCGAAAATTCAATAAAAAACACTCGGAGAATATTACACGGATCGTTTCGTACAGGTACATTCAAAGTTCCCGCGAAAAAGTCGAATACTTGTGGCTCCACTTTCTTTCTCCGGAGCGCTACGAAAAATTTAAAACACATTTTATCCTCGACAATGACAACTATACAAATGTATCCGACATACATATAGGATTTGTGAAGTGTCTTATTAGTGGCACTAGTGAGAGGTTAAGGTTTACGAAAAAATCGTGGACATTTAGAGAAAAGAAAAAAGAAAGATTAACCGTCAACCAATTTCACTTGCCACACGTTAGAATTGTTCCAGGCTTTAAAATACTATCGTCCTTCTGTAACGTGTGCCATTTGGTTTACTTTTTTCTTTTTCATTTGTTTCACCAACCCTCGAAAATTCATTCTAACCTCCTTTTTCCCCTCGATTTTCCATGCGCAGAAAAACAAACGGATCGATTCTCGTTACGGCTGAGGTCTCCAAAAAAATGCTAGTCCAGCCAGTTTTTCCTGCTGTACGTTTTTTCCATCCCCCTATTATTTGCTACACTCCAACCCCCAAACTCTGGTCAACCGACGCTTTTGATTCTAGCAACGAGCAGTCACGAGAAACGATCCGACAGACGCAAAATGGTTGAAGAGTAGTTTTTTTTTCTTTCCTTTCGAATGAATAGCTAACATGGCAGCGACAGGCCCGTCGCTTTTACGAGCTTGTCGATAAATATGTATTAC
Source organism: Calameuta pallipes (assembly GCA_030142375.1). Classification (NCBI taxonomy): domain Eukaryota; kingdom Metazoa; phylum Arthropoda; class Insecta; order Hymenoptera; family Cephidae; genus Calameuta; species Calameuta pallipes. The sequence goes on along the minus strand of JARQSW010000384.1, from coordinate 104,131 downwards.
AATCGATATTGACTTAATTCTAATATGTATATCTATATCTAAAAAAAAGTATAGGTCCTATCCTTTCGATAATCACATCTAGAGCTTCTTCTTGTTCTTTTTTTAATTTTTTAACTTACATCTCGCTACAAAGTCACAGCGGTTAATTAACATTTTTACTTCCATCTAGACCTCGCGACAATTTCACTTGAAGCGCCATTACAGTGCTTCTTTTGCCATCTTGTTTTTTCTACTCCATTTTACCTGCTTTCAATGTTTTTATTTTATTTTGTTCACTAGATATAAGCCCCACGAATTCATTCCCACGGGGATACGGAATCATCAATTTTTCAAATTGATAATGGACGTGTTTAGAGAAAAAAAAATGGAAGGGAAAGAAGAAAAAAAGAAAATTAAGCAATACTTGAACACAGTGGTATTCCAGTAGCAAAAGTGTCAAAGCAGACAAAAAAAGAGGGTTTAGTTATTTTTTCCCTATCCCAATATTCGAATTGATTCCTAGTTACCGTAAAAAATGTAGTTTCGATATCCCCCGACGTCCGTAGTTACATGAGGACTCCTTCAAGCGAAATGGATTGCCACTACGAATCGAGTTTGCTGTAAAAAAGGAACAAATAAAAAAAATGGTTCAACCCGAAGTAGACATGTGAATGTATCAGGTATGCGGGATATATAATCAACGTGAATCTCCTTGTCGTATAAATTTGAATAATGTGACGAAAATTTCGTAGGGTGGAAGAGAAAGAAAAATGGTGTCTCCTATATTCAAGCCGCATTCTCAATCGATAAGAAACGCGAGAAGTGTCATTATCTGCTAATACAACGTCGAACGGGGACGCGATGGAAATTGAATTTATCGAAATCGTCACGACATCGACTCAGAAAGCGATTTTTCTCCTCGATTCCATCTTCAAGCAAGTAAGGACGACTGAATCGCGACACGACGAAAAAACGGCAAATTGATTTCACGTGAAAATTATCTTGTACAACGGCAGCCTACTATTGCGTGTAACGATACGCGCGCTTTAATGCAAACGATTTAAATTCCGCGCGTCTCCGGCCAGTCACGTAAAGAACGCGAAAAACCATAGAAACTACGACGCTCAGAAGTAACATTCTCCATCTTTCCGTTTTCAAGGTATGAGAATGGGCATGGCCTGATTTTCTCCTCTCTTTGTTAATCTCCCTCGTTCTCTTTCCCTCCCTTTGTCATTTTTCAAATTCTCAAGAGTCTCTTACCTACGCATAGGTTAGGTATAGGCAACCTCTCGTATTCCTTACCTCTACCTACTTTCAGGCGCCTATAACGAAATACGAGGTAACACGATAAAAATCGTGACTTTCCTAAGATAACAATGAAGTCGTATAGAACGATTGGCACCCGATTAAAAAAATATTTTTACTCGAATATCATAAACGTATTGGATTCAGCGAAAAATAAATACTGGCACTTAGCACCCTAACAAGAGCTCAAAGCCAATAGGGATAAAGAAGAAGAATAATTTGACAATTACTTGAAGCTTGTGAGAGCAAATAAACAAAAAAGGTACAAATGCTTCTGTGTATTACTTTGACTCAATAATCAAGCACTAACCGTTCTAAACGAATCCACTTGGACTCATTAGAGTAAAATGCATCTACTACATTGTTACCGTTCGTTGCAATTTTGTTCTTGCTATATATATACACACATATATATATATATCTTTAGTTTTCATATTTTGCCGCCTCGATTTCATATTTCCTCTTTGTCGGATTTCTTCTTCACGTGGACTAGTCGCAGCCTGTGATGGATATGATTAGTGCGATGGTCCGTCTTGGGCCAAGTATTTAGTACTGGGTGAGGTACTTTCTAGTAGTACATTGTTATACTGACGACAATAGCAAGTACGGACATCAGACATACAAGTACATCAACAGTACTGTAAGAGAAACACATAAACAATTCCTCCCGTTACGTACGTGGCTGCCCGACCTAATATCAATCGAATACAGCAAAAAGTGAGTTACGCAAAGTACTTGTGAGTACTTATTAATGGAACGTCTTTGACATTATTTTTCATTTATCTTAGCATACCTTAATTTATCTTATCTTAGTTAAACCTTACGTCGTTTTACGGTACGTCCCTTTCGAAATGTCCTCTTATCAGAGTGAACAATTCAGGAAGCATTCTATTGGCTTGTATTATTGAGAAATCGACCTTTATCGGTATTCATTGTGCCATTGTGAACATGGAAGAATTTATTTTATTTGTAAGAATAACGAATTTGTCACAATATTACTTGCCAACAAGTACTATGCCATTGCGACCATAAGGCACAATGCAATATGATTTTATATGGCTTATTTTAAACGTTAGTGCATGCAAAAAAGAGATACGAAATTTGATGACTCGATTTAGAAAAATTGTCTACGTAGTGGCAACGTAGATTTAACAGCACAATGAAAATAAGTACATACCAATAAGGTGCGACTATCCAATAAAGATTACTTTAAAGTAATGTCAAAGACATTCCTGACCAGCCAGCTGGATATTTTTTCTTTCGCAATTAATATAATACAAAAGTATATACACGCTAATGTCATTTGAAAAAAAAAAAAAAGCAATCCTGACGCTCACGACTTCTTCGTGCCTGTCCTTATCCTAATCCTTGTATGGAGCAAGGATTCAGACCTGGGTAAGAAGCGTGAGCTGGGTCCCGTTTCTCAGAGGATCCTTATTCTGGTCCCTAGAGTCACTCGAGACGGTGATGTTAGACCTGGAGGTCATAGTTACAGCCGTAGTCGAAGTCTTGCTAATCAGAAATCCACGTTCCCCATCCTCATCCTCGAGATCAGCCCTGGAGTGTCCACTGGGCATCTTACCAGGTTGACTCTTTTCAGCAGCAGCCTTGTTCCTCCTGGGGAAGACACTGTTCTCGATGTGAAGTGTAGCGTTGATATCCTTACCAGCTGCACAAGTGCACGCCTTGAGGAAGCTCTTCTTGAAGTTGTCGCTGAGGAAGGCGTACAGTATAGGATTCATGGCGCTATTTGAATAGCTAAGGAATCCAGCTAGAAGGAAGCTGGTGATGCTGACCCCTGTTTGACATTCCTTAGGTGGCGTGTAGATCAGTGCCACCTGGGTGAGCCAATATGGCAGCCAGCAGAATACATAAACGGCGATCACGGTCAGGACGAGTCTGGTCACCTTGCGATGGGATCGCTTCTTCTCCTTAGACTTGTTCTTTGGTCCCACGGTCTTTAGTTTACGTATCACCAGGAAGTAGAAGATGAAGATCAGCACGAGGGGAATCGCGAAGCCCAGGACGAATGTGTAGAGAGTAAATGTTGTCTGACCGCCATGATCGTCGGGCCAGTATATATTACAGCTCACAGAACCATCAGGCTTCTCCATTGCGTTTGCATAGAGAAAGACTGGCGTCATAAACACCGCACTGGCGGCCCACGCGATCAGACTCACCACCCTCGAGATGAACGGCGTCCTCATCTTCGGTGAACTTATCGGATGACACACTGCCACGTAACGATCGGCACTCATTATGAAAAGGAATATACTGCTGGTGAATTGATTTACGCTCGTAGTAGTCATATAGGCTTTGCACATTATTTTACCAAACGTCCAGGAACGCAAGCTAATGGTAGTCACCAGAAATGGAATCCCTATGAGGAAGCACTCGTCGGCTATGGCCAGATTCACGATATACATATTGGTGACAGTTTGCATTTTTGAAAAGCGCAGTACCACGTAGATCACAAGAGTATTTCCCAATAATCCCACGATGCACACCAGGGAGTATAGAACCTGGGTGATTAATGAGACCGTCGGCAAGTCCTGCCCGCAACTCGGAATCATCGAGTCATTTTGACTGATGTTCTGAGCGCCGTCGATCAAGGATGAATTCATCGTTACTGATAGGTCCATTGTGAACTTTCGATAAACTGTGGAGCTTTAGAGGAACTCTTAATTATATCGTTATCCCCTACTCATCTGTCTGAAGTTCATCAGCATTTTTTTTTTCAAAATTACTACCCTGGTTGAAAATCCGATTATCTTTCTGGCTGTCTCTTCTATATTCTGTATTTTGCTTCTTACAGTTGCTTATCCATCACCTCCTGACCTTTCAAAACTTATTTACCACAAATAGCCCATACGCTATAAAGAGATTATCCACTCAATGCTGTTTCCCTAGTTATTCTTCGATTGGCAATAACCCACAGTTATTCTCCTCCTTGGTAACAATTTTCTCAGATTTTTCTTTAACCATTTACCCTCATCGATCTTAATCACCATTAATCTTAAGCTTCTTCCTTTCCTGTTCTCAATATTTGTTAAGCCGTCAACTTTCCTTCCTAAAATACACGCTTGGTTAAAGTATCGATGTAATCCAGCCAATGAATATCTTCGAATACACTGAAGACGTTGAAAACAAAGAGGACGTGCCGCCGCCCATCCAACAGGCGTATTGGATATTCATCGGTGATTGGAAACCAGCAGTTACAATAACTTCAGTCCAGAAAATCAGTCGTCCGGATTTCAATAACACCTGGAACACAGAAATACAAGGGACATTAATATAAGTGACATATCGTATAAACCTATACATATTAGCTTAGCTTATGACACGATACAAAATACAAGATCAAATTCATTCAATCGAAATTTCCAATCAATAGTCAACCGATGAACCCATTGTTAAAAGCCCTTTCAATAACGAACGTGACGTAGGTACCTGAAGCGTATGTCTATCTATTAGTGGTATCACTTGACGATCCTTCATCATCATCAGCCAACGTGAACGGCATTGTTTAACGTGATTGTTTAACGGCAGCTTCAATTAGTGCACTAATGTGCAAACCGTTCGAGCGACAAGTATGATGGATGCCCGTGCGTTACCATACGTCAAGGATCGATACACAAATGCTGAGTCAAGTACAAAAAAAACAGCCTTCAAACAATTTGGCACGGGTACTGAAAAATCTGATTAATTATCAATTTCGAATACACCAATCAGATTTGACAGCTATAATGCTACCAGTTATCCAACAATGCTTAATATATATTATAGTAATCCCATGACAGTTGTCAGACGTTCGAAGCAAATAGCTCTGTATACCAGGATATTGTTATAACATTACATTAAGCTACACTGAAGCTTATCAGAATGTATATGAGATTTGTGAAAAATCTAACAGGAAGACTTAATTCTTCCAGAAACGATTGAGAAGAGTATACGAGATAACTGTAAACTTTCAAGTATGACGACAGTTTTAAAGTGGAGGAGCATTGATGACTTTATAAGATGAGTTTCCCAAGAAGATAAACGACGAAAAGGCTGACCAGATGAAGCTTGACAACGATGGCTCTAAGAAGAGTGAGAAGAAATGAGTCGAGTGAGAATTTCTCAATTCTAAAGAAGACTCTTCTGGTTATCACGAGGCATATCCTTGTATTGAGAAGTAAAATGGAGGGCAGAGTCTGAAAAAAGTTGAGGGTTAGAAACAGTTATAAAAAAGAAGTAAGTGGTAAAAAGAAAAAATTTTTTAGGGGAACGATCCTCAGACCGTAGATAGAAAGAAGAAAGTTATACCTCAGGCGAAATATCATCATCACGAACATCATTTTGGGTGAGCTCGTAAATTGCCACGTACAAAATTCCAGAATGGCAAGGAACGTCGATAGAGACGCTGGTAAATAAATAAAGCTGAAATCAAATGATAAATCAACTGGGCTCTATTTTCGCTCGTGTAACTAAACACGTTGGCAGATGATGAAGTAGTATTAATAAATTAGCCAGTGTAAGCAGTCTTGATTGTTTAACAGTGAGGAACGCTAATATTATGAAAGAAAGAACGGAAAGCGATGATTGCCAAAAGCAATTGGGATGATTCTCTGTGTCCGCCTTTGTTCGTACGTCACGCCCATGTGTATGTACACGCAATATAATATACAATAGGTATACATAATACAGTGAATAAACTTATACGGTAATAAAAAGGAAAGCATCAAAGGAACTGACTGTTAACTCAATGTATAGTATGATATTGATCCCAGTAAACACAAAGTAACATTAACGTATTGGCAATATAAAAAATTCCTACTGAAGTGCGAAATAGTAATGAAACGTTTGGCGTATGTAACTGTTACATGCCTGAGTAGGACATTTTAGCATTGCCGATGAGTAAATATTACTGTGTTTGCTGGGATAAGTGGGATACATGTGAAACAAGCGGAGGATTCATAAAAAAAAAATTATCACGTCCCAGTGATAATATCAAATATGTCCATTACGTGTATCTAAATGAGAAAATGGCGATTGTAACAGATAAGAACCTAATGTCTGGTAAACGAGGCTATGTCGAGCCAAAGGGGAACGCGAATAGTTGTAGCCCTGTTTGTTATCTAAATCTATTAAATGTTCATCAGGGCCACCGTTAAATATTGATGGAACGCGCCGGAGTACGGAAAAGAGAGATAAAGAGAGAAAGAGGAACAAACTCGAGATAACGTTAGCGTTAACGGGTTAACCGTAACGTAAACAGACGCACGGAAATTCCATGAGTCGGTGACGTCAGAAGTTTTCCTGTAGTCGGATGATGGAGGGAGAGGGTTCTGTGGAGAAAAAGAAATTTTAGAAATAATGTATCGTAGATGTATAGTAGGTCGGGATAAATAAAATCTTAACATACGTCGTTTCCGTAGTCGATCCACTATCAGAGGATATACAATGCATTGATTTGCTGATGAACTGATTTTATTTGACACTGTATCTCTCTCTCTCTCTTTCTCTCTCTCACTGAGACACTTCTCTTTATCTTCTCAGTGGGTACGCTGGAAGCATCTAAGAATATTCTACATCTCTCTGCAGCATTCATTTATCCTTGTCCTATCGGGAAACCGTCCTCAGGATCTTTCTCAGTCTGAATCCAGGACGTGTCTCATGAATTACCCAGAGTTCCCAGGGGCAACGTCGTTCAGGTAGATAAGTAGGTAGATTCCATTCCAGAGAACAGTTGCACGTTATAGTACCTATAGGGTCTTAAAGGGTTTAGAAAGCCTTAGAAAACCGTTCCAGCTATATCTTCACCGTAGCCACGTGCGATACCCCCCCCCCCCCCTCTCTATATATATATTGTTTTTCCCCTTCAACACACAGATTAAGCCACACGCATACTCTCTCTCTCTCTCTCTATCACTACGGAGTAATGACGTGAAAATTTCGCGGATGAGAGAGTTCCATGAGAAACAGCCTGAAACTCGGTCACTCTTCAAAGTGTCCTTTTATCGAGAACACAGGGTTTCTGATTTTGAAAGTAGCCTACAGGACCATCCTTGATTAACACACTACGATCCCATAGAGGAAGCTCCTGAAATAAAATAAAATCAATAAACTCACCAAACTCCAACATAACCACAATACTCTAGTTATCTTGAACAACGTATCCCCAGTCCAGTTCTATCAATATTCTATTAAAACCGTAAATAGGAAGACCATAAAGCACTACACATGACGTCCGATCAATGAGGATTCGATTGCAAATACACTGACCAATATCCAATAAATATGTATATCTCCGTAGGCGACAGGTTATGTAGGTTAGGTCATATTCGATTTCTCCTGAAGATGCCCTGGCTGTTTTAATCTCGCTATATTGGTACCGCACTGGGTCAAACTTCAAATAAAAGGGATGTTCCCGAGAGCGCTTGTGCTGCAGTGTGCAGAGAGTATTGGCTCGTGTTAAACGGGTCTAAAAGGACGTTCTCGAATTAACACGCTCGCTCGCGGTTAACCTTCAAGCGGAAGTACTTGCAATTACTCAGTGTGATCGTGCTAATCGTAATTAACCTTACGCTACGTAATTAACGCGGCCAGTAAATTGTATAAAGGATGAAAATCTATCTATGCGTATATATATACATATATACAGGGTGTTCCGAAATTACCTGACCAACGGGGCATGGCGGTGGTTCGGGAGGCATCACTGATCACGAAAATGACCTTCGCTTTGTCCGGAAGGTCATAGTTTTTAAAGGGTAGCAGGTCAAAGTTGACCAATCAGTGCGAGGAGTCAACAGAAATGTAGGCACCTACGAATTCTGAGTTTTCTTCTCTCGCTGAGAACGGAGGTTCTCAGTTGAACAATTAAGCATTAACTGAAAACTGGAATGTCCTATGATAATGCCATTTGACTTACACAGATATCTCTGTGACCTCTTACGTAGGTTATCCTGATCTCGCTTCGAAGGTCATTTTCGTAATCAGTGATGCCTCCCGAACACCGTCATGCCCCGTTGGTCAGGTCATTTCGGAACAACTTGTATATACATAATCCACTAGTCTTAACAGGTAGTTTGTTCTATGTCTACTAAGTATAACGCATTGACAATCTACACACGTGCTACATATTGACATCACTATTCTTGTACCGTGCTTGCACCCTCTTATGCATGATCGCAATATTCGCTAGATAGCGTGACAGTAATCGTCCGCTGTTCTATGAAACAATTATGGTAATCGAGTAAAAGTATCGGAGTGCCAACGTGAATGGAATTATGTGGGATACGTGACGATGATTGTGTTCAGATATACGAGGTCTATTAACTAAGTATTGAGTAAGTACAATTGTTGGTCAGTCGATTTCCGTGTGTATTGACGCGTAAGTAAAGAAAGTCGGTACACTGTTACATTTTTAATCTGTAGCTGTACCGAAGAAAATACTGCAAGACGTTCAAGAGAGACATCTGCGGAAAGTTTCTGAAAAGAAAATTCTACGTGCGCATGATAAAACAGTAAGTTAGAATAGAAGAAATGACGACGATATTGTTTACCAATGGATTGGTCTAACCTAAAAACGTAGATTGGTAGTATAAGACAGATTTCCGATTTAACGTGAAATTCAAATTTATTTGACAACCATAGACGCATTAAGCGATTAACGATCGGGATCGTTAATAACGAGCATCTGGGCGATTTCGGGTAAATAAAATAAACGCAGGGAAAAAAATCAATTGCAAAAACTGTTAGGGGATCGGCTGGTGGGAAAGAGGAATAAAAAAAAAATGAGCACCGCCGCCGCCGCCAATTTTAACAGGCGTGAAACTGCCGTGGGTAATCAAACGCTTTACGACTGTTGAAACGAATGGAAAACGAGGAGTGAAAGAGAGATGGCGTATGCCCAACCGATTTCTTTTACCTCAATCTTAGCCTCAAACACCAGTCTAAAGCTTAAATTTTCGAACCTTGCTTCTTTCCATCTAGTACATTGGTCGGCACCCCTCGACAACGGATAAAAACGTTAACGACACAAAATTCGACGTCGTTATTCGTATTTCCTTTTTCCCGCATTTTATATATAATGATCGGTTGCGCACAGCTAACGTAGGAAAGGCGATGACGAGGACAGGACGTCACGAGCAGGACTACAAATTTCGGCTGATTGCAAGGGAAAGGCTGTAAAATGGCCGCGAATCGCTTGGTCTTCTAGTCTTATCCTTTGTTCTTTTTCCTTTTCTTTTTACATGCTTTTATTTCCCTGCTGTTTTTCTCTCCCTTACTCACCCTTTTCTTTTACGAGGGATCAGCAACGATGTATCACAGAAACTAATTAGGCTTGGCGAATTAAGGGTTGGCCCTCGTTAAGAGAAAACTCTCGTCCTAATGGACGATCTTTTACTCGCGTCGGTGAAGCGAGTCCTTTGAGTTTATGGAATAGAGCAAATAAAAGAAAAAATAAAACGACGAAGGGATAAATCGACTCGAACCTTTCGTTTATAAAATAATTTTCATAATCGAATTGTCTCTGGATAATCGTCGGCGGACGAGTTCAACCAACCCCTTTTTTCTTTTTTTTTTTCCTTTTTCGATCGTTAATACACGTCCATTTAATATGCTGATTAATTAAAATTTTATACCATGACGCAGATACGATCCTCGTGCTATCACAAATATACACAACACACCTCTGCCTCTTATATATATCCTTATATACTATTGCACATACGCTAACTCTATATACGTGTGTGTATATATATATAAATTATGTATTCTCCTCTGATGAGATTTTTTCGTGCCGCATTACATTCGCACTCAACTACACGTTATATGCAAAACGATATTACAGCAATGCTCGAATAATACCAATAGTCAATAATCGTTGTGGAATTCGAATTAATTGAAAGCTTAACAAGAATCGTAAATACTGACCTAATAAATAAGACACACACACACACAGGCACACACGCACACACACACACACACATATATCCCCTAGTGACAGCAGAAATTCAGTTTCATAACGCTTTTATGATGCATAAAAGTATTACAGGACTATACGTACAGTGGTGACCTCTATAATTTTGCAATAACATTACACAGCCATATGCTATCTATGTTATATCCGTATGAACGTACGCCCAAGAATTAGATAATAGATACAAAGAGTGCTACCTATGTTACAGATAAAAATTACGCTCTATATAATTCAATAAAGAAATACAAATCAGGGCTTCTACTATGACCTCCCGTAGAATTCGACGATCGTGCCTTCCTCTCCGGAGGCGCAATTTCGCTTTACGATAACGCATTAAACTTTCAAGCGGAATAAATTAAAAGGGTCGTATATTTCCGAGCAATGCGCAATAACCAGGCAAATAGGTACAGCGTGCCATTTCAGATTGGTACACGTACATTATACATATATACATACATAAGGACGTGTATGTATAAGCAAACCAGTATATATCTAATATAAAAACAAACGAAAGCGTATACAAAGCTTTTAAGCGAGATTAAGACACGGGCGAAGTTCCTTTTACAAAATGGACTCGTTAAAGTCCTCCGAGTCTTCTTGATCGTGAACGGGTTTATATGGAGACTAGTTAAACGACCATGGGACACCAATATAGAAGTTTTCACGAGGATAAGGTTAGGCGTAAGTCAGCAGTCGTAAGATCCTTGGCAGGAAAAAAACAAAGATTTCACCTCCCACACGAGGAATCTTCATTGGCACCATCAGAGACTTTATATCATGGGGACTGATAAATTCGTAATTTCATAGGTCCTTATCACAGCAGCATTAACAAAGAGGCAATAATAGAGAAGAATGCAATTATATTGCACATCTTGAGAAGCATTGGGACAACAAATGGTACCTGGAATAAATATGAAATACGTAACGTGTCTCTGACAGAAGGTGTACTTGATAAAAAAAAAAAAAAAAAAGAAATGTATTCAATATAAAAATAAAAAATATTCAGTGCAACCTGGTATACCTGAATACATATGTACATGCGTGCGTCACGAACCAGCGATAAAAACCGACTGAATAAATCCACGTGTAAAGCCTGGAACTCCCTTTGCAATACAGAATTCAGTATTGCTGTAAACCAGAAGCATTGAAAAATGATGTTTTGTTTGATAAACAATGAACATACGGAGAAGCCGGCAATTGCTTTGTGTTAGAAACAGACAATGGCAATAGCAAGGAATATGTAAACTGTACAAGAGAGTAAACCAGTTTTGATGATAAAAGAAATAAATTATCACTGTCCCTTAAAACTGTACGGTTGTCTCTTTGTATTTTACCTATTAATTGGTTTACTAAGAAAAAAAAAAAAAAAACAATTGGACTGAATATATGTGTCTTCTTTTGTTTATACGGTTGCTAGAAATACCTTCTTTTGGTACCGGTGTCTACTTTGTACGTGTCTCTCTGTATGGTTACTAGATATATCTGTTTTTGGTACCGGTGTCCTACCTAGTCTACCTTTACCTCCACCTCGTAACCCTACAGGATGTACGTAGACAAGGTTGAGACAGTCGACAGTTAAGGTGCTACGTGTAACGTGTTTGGTGTGTTAGCGGATGGACAGTCAGTGGGGTTGGTTGGCTTTAACAGAGGGTGGAACTTTAGCTAGGGATATATGCAGGTCATGGCGCATGTCAAGCTGCGAGGGTGCGGCAGCCGGCAAAACGAGCAGGGCGGATCCTTTTGGTTGGCGATCGAACCACTCTTAAAAAGAAAATATCATTTCGAGGAAGAGTATCGCGAGACTAACGTGACTACCGCGAGAAAATCTCGTGTCTGTCGAGCGAGCGATTCACGCGACGGGATATTATAAATTGTTAAAGAGATCTTAGGTCGTGATGGCGCCGCCAAATTCTCACCAGGTAATACAGGGCGCACGAGGACTCGTGCCACATATGACAACAGTGTATACAGGAACATCTGTGTCCGTAAAAAAGAGTTCCGGCTTTTACACTGATCTTAAATCTTATCAAAGGATCTGATTCGGCTAGTGCTTTGATTAATAATTAATTAATTTCATTCTGAGTGCACTTTAAAAATTCATAGATACCATTAGACGTGCCTCTTGTGTACGTTAGACGTGTAAATTACTGACCGTTAGATCGAGAATATATTCATAGAAGAGTGTGTGTTTGTAGAGATAAATATAAAAAGGGATATATATATATATGTACATAAGTATATGTACAGATGTCCAATCAATCCCAACAACCTGATGCATATTTATTTAATCCTTAACGTTCCATAGTAAATCGAGATAATGCCCGTAATGGGAATTTCTCGTGTCGAGGGTGTCGCGCGATTCGCGTGTGATTTACCTTTTAGAATCCCTGGAAGTCTGGCCGAGTGGTTTTAACGCGTGTGAATTGGTTGCGCAGGGCACGCATTTCCAAAAGTGTCGCGGCTCGTGTTACACGGGATGATAAAGGTACCTACACTGATCGGAGATGAAATCGGGACTGAGTAACTGGGGACTGGGCGTCAGTGAGCGTCGCGACGGCAGCGCGTTGCTTCCCTACGGGGCGTCGCGACGCCTGCGCCCTTAAACCCTCCCATCCCAAATACATTCTCATCCCCGTTCTTATCCAACCTACCCTTTACCCCACATCCCCTTGGAGCGTCTATCCTTTCTACCTAACTATCTATCTACCTAACTATAACGTATACGGTTCCTTGCTATTGCCAGGCGTAGGTACGCATTAAAGAAGCGACGCCGATTAAATTAAACGTCAGCTTTTCGCCATCTTTGCTTGTCCCCATCAATATCATCTTCTTACCTCGTACCGCCCTTCTCGTTTCTTTGTCTTTATCATGAATCCCTTCCTTGTTTTCCTTCTCCTTGTTCACTTCTATTCACTTCAATTCACTTGGATGGGTCCTTACTTTTCTCTCTCGCCATTTCCACCAGGAGTCGGCTCTTCTCGGCCGATCTCGTGACTTATCTCATGATCAGCAATTTCTTTCGCCTTGAAAACACTAGCGCATCCACCAAAGTGCTTTGTACTTATCTGGATGATAAGAAGATTCACGCTTCTCTTCTCGTCCTCTTCTTTTATTTTTCTCTTTGATAAAGCGTCAGAGTTCCTTCCGAGAAGAAGGAAGAGAAGGACTTTACCTGCAGGCTGAATACTTGCATTATCTCCAGGATCGTATAACATTGGACGTTCCACGCTTCTGGGATGTTTGGGTAACATTGAATCTGCTGGAAGAGTAGCGTGAAGGAATCGATCAATGATTTTCTTCGAATCTTCCATTCAGCCATGCACTGCAAAGATAAATATAGATATATTAAATAATCGCACTATACGTACACGTTCTGCCATCTATTTAATAATTCTCCTAGGTTACTTTAATTGTCCAGGAATTCCCCTACGTACAAAATTAAAGGAACGATGATAATACCAATGAAGTACATTTTTCTAGCCGTTTCTAATAACAAGAGTCTACTTTATAATCAGGTCGGGTATACAATACCCCAGTCTACCATCATTTGACAAATTAACTAGTTTTATTCTCTGACAGCATGTCTTCATTCCACCTAAGACAGAGCCAGGAAAAATCTGACTTCCTATATCTACTGTCCTACCAATAGGTACCTCATCCACTCATCCCAGTCGAAGTAGATTAAGTGAAGATTCGCAGCATGCGGGTAGACATTTGAAATTTGAAGAGACATTCATCAGTATCCGTCAACGAACTCAATGTAGTAAGGCGGCAGTTAAATCGATATACCACAGACAGTTTCAAACAGTCTCACCGATTAAGCCAATGCTGAAAATAAAGAAGTTAAGGAATAAAAAAAAAAAAAGAAAAAAATGATCTCTCCAACGTACATCTACATGTGTAATGGTTGCTATTACCTCAAGATGAGTGGATTGTCATCAGGAACTGTAGTACCTATAGTGTCGACTGAACGTGTCTCATGAGAAAACCGCAAGCGAAGCCTCCTTAATAATGTCGCGAAGCATAGCGATTCTGAATAATTCATAGTGGAAGTGCAAGAGTAGCGAAGCGGCCAGTTGCTGACGGGTTTCGCTTCCCGTGCTACATACTTCATGGCTGAATAATTCATCGGGATTGTCCATGGAAGAGAACTACGCAGAGGTACACAACGGCACGATATTAATTGGCCCGTGTAGAATCGATCGGACGGCTGTCGATTAGATTTTACCGAAAGCCAAGCTCCAATCTCTCTCTGTCTACCTTTCTATCTCCTTCTCTTTCTCTTTCTTGTTCTCAGTGTCGTCGTGTCAAGTCACAGAGGAAGTAAAGTCACCGGAGCTACACAGGACAGAAACTCTACTTCCCTCTTGACTCCACTTCATCTTCTCTCAATTCTTTTTAACCCTCGACATCCAACCACCCACGCACAGCCACTACCTCACTCTCTTCCAAGCCTGCAATGGTGGTCGAGCACGTCCCTTGTGATATTGGAACTCGGTTGTTTACTAGGCATCCGGTGTGTGACGATGAGCGGAAAAAGGGACAATATCCGGTCGTGGTGTATTTGCCAGAGACCTGTATTGGACTCTGCTTGACACTTAATACGAGAAAGCATTACCTATGCTAACAGATATCTAGATCTAAGGCTAGTGTTATATTTGTGTAAGAACCAAAGATATTTCCGGGATATGTATGTACGTACTGGTTTTATACACTGTAATACATCGTATAACTGGCTTTGTGCAGAATGAGGAAATACTTTATTGCTGTACTCTTGGCAGAACGAGGATGCTCCCATGGAATTGGCTGAATTGATGCGGTGGCAAATGGTTTATCTCCTTTTTTTTATATTATTCCTTTCCCTCGTATACCACGGGAGAGACCTTTACGACATTCGGCAATATTTACTGCCGGAGTTTCGATGAATTTCGAAGTTACTCGCTATGGTTAACGCTGCGTGTTGCAGTTAACGGATAATGGGAATTGGCAGACGGCGACATCTAGCGACATGTCGTTGCAACCGTATGGGGATAGAGTGAAGCTGTATAATAATGGCGAATAATTAAAATTGAATATTATTGTTGCGCTAAACGGATATGTGTGAGAATTCCTACGAGATATAACAGTGGGACGTACAAAGTATTCTTTCACGCGATACGTTCCTACCGATTGATATATTTGTTATGAATATAATAAAGTTTGATATACCGCTGGTCGTACGTGACTTTACTCCACTAACCTGAATAACGTATATCGAATAAATAATCTTTCTGTTTCAGTCTGTAATAATTCCTATATACAATGGAAGGCAATGGATCGATCATTGTTTCCAGTCAATACTCCAACAAACGTGTTTTTCTTGGATAAACCTCGAGATTTCAGTATGCGATGACGCCAGCGACGACGAAACACCGGATATTCTTGAAACATGGCGGAATAAATTCAAAGAACGAGAAGTTATATTGAAAATTTATAGAAATGAATCAGGCAAACCGCAAGGAGGTACGTTAATTAACTAAGGTCCTAATTAAATTTGTACAAACGAAATTCCTTTTGCTTATAGTGGGCTATGCCAAGAATAGAGCCGTAAAAAATTCTACTGGGGAATTTCTTTGCTTTCAAGATGTGGTATTGTAAAATTTGAATTTTTAATTAAGATTAGATATTTCTCAAAGTTTTATATTATCTTTTTTTTCTAGGATGATCGTATGCTACCCATAAGAATAGAGGCGCAGTATGCTATTGCAAAGGACCATAAGAATGCTGTTAGTATTTTATGAATATTTTTTAGTTGAATGTTATTCAATTATTTATTTTGGTTATAGATCGTTGGCGGACGATTTATAAGGGAACCGAAAAATTCAACAGTACGATTTACGCGCTGGGCAAATCATTTACAGCAAGAAAAACTCACTGAACAGATTTATACGTCGCACGGACCGACCGTTGTGATGCCTACATGGTTTTTACACAGAAACGTTTTTGATAGGCGAGTCTTAATTATTACTAAAATTAGAAACTGCTGAATTTGAGGAAATATATTCTTTTAGAATTGGAGGATTTTCTGAGGCAGGTCACGGAACGCCTGAAGACTTGATATTCTTTTATGCGCATCTTGACACTAATGGAATTATATTGAGGACTGAAGAGCCTGTTGTTATTTATGTTTATCATACGGGAGCGACAACATTCTCTATAGAGGAGTAAATAGCTTGTAGTGGTGTAGGGTGTAAATATGTTTATCTGATGGATTATTTTTATATAGGAAAACGATATGGGATTTGAGAATCAACAGGTTGCAAAATAAGATTTTATCCAATTGGAAGACTTTTACGATTTGGAATGCTGGTAAACAAGGACGACGATTTTTTCGTAGTTTGAAACCAGAATTTCAAGTAATTTTTTTTTAACTAATTACACTGTCAGATATTCACTTTGTAATTTCTTATGTAAGTGCGAATGTAAGATATTATTTACAGAAAAAAGTCTTTGCTATGTGTGACGTTGACAAAAATAAAATTGGTTCCAAGTACGAGCCATATGATCCTACTTTGAGAAAAGTGGGTAGGGCTATACCAATACTACATTATACTGAGGCAAAGCCACCGTTTGTTATATGCATTAAACTGGTAAGTAATTAATTAATTAATAATTCTGGAAATAATAATAGACTATACTTGTAGGATATGTCAAATGGTGAATTCGAAAGTAATTTAGGCTCTTTGAATTTACGGGAAGGACTGGATTTTGTACATTTCAACTAAAGTACATGAAATATTCTTGTTGCTACTCAAAGATATTAAATATATTATTTCAATCACAGAATGTTATATTTAGTAGATGGTAGAAAATGTTTTGCATGTTATTCAATAAATTACTTGCTGGTTATGAGACGAGGTTCAATAAGCTGATCGTACGCCAGTGTCACCGTTTCCTCCAAAATCTTACTTTCTTCTTCAGGTAAGGTGAATTTCCCATCAGGTAATTCCAAGTGTTCCTTTCCACCTGCATATATATATATATATATTTAAATTACAAAACTTAATCGTTATAAACTGAACGTAGGTTCTATAAAAGAATAACTTGCGTATGACTTTGAAGGTATACGAAGATGTTTCTTGCACATATTCCACAATCTCAGCAATAATGAACTCTGAGACTTGTGGGGTGTAATCGACACCCATCTTCAAAACCTATGAATAAATTACATTTTCAATAATAAATGTAACAATTTTTGTTTTACCTCTTATACTCTGTATGCGAATAATTACTTTGAAGGCTATGATGTCATTCTTCTGTGGTTTGTCTGTTATAATAGCATATTTCTGAGGATCCAGCTCAGAAATATCTTCAGTCATGGTAGTTTTACCACTTGTTGTATTTAGCTTCGCATCATTAGTCTTATCTGAGGTATTGTTACCCTTTTCAAGCTCTTTGGATATAGCCTCCTTTTTTGGCTCTGATATGACTTTCTTAGAGGAAAATGTCACAGGCGTAGAACTTTTTCCAAGTGCTAGGAGTGTAGAAAGATCTTTGGTATTTGAAGATTGCGAGGCTATAGCTTTGGAAGGGTTTGGCGAGATTAAATCGATCACTGTAGCCACGCTATGATCGGGTTGCAGTTCATGGATATTAAAGCGAATATGCTTCCCTGAAGAAATAATCGTAGAATTATTTGTTCTTGGTTTCTTAAGCCCGTTTTCTTTAGGTTCAAAAGGTTGCAGAGGTATTGGCGTCTGTCGTTTAGTACGACGATGTCGTATTCTCTTTCGCTTATTAACCATTGGTGTACCCTCCGAGACAATAAAGTCTCCATTGCTATCAGTAGCTTTGGACTCTGTTGCACTCTCAAGTTCTGTATCATCGATTATAGTATGGAACATTGTAGTATCTGTACCAGGAGCAGCAGGAGTAGAAGTATTAAAACTTTGGTATGCACTCAAAGAAAATTTTCTTGTCACAGAAGAAGTGTCAGACTCTTGCATGCTCTTGAAGAGATCAACATCAGTAGATCTTCTCGTTTGAAAGTTTCCATTGTCAAGCATCTTGTTCGATGCATTAACATCCTTCAATGCCTTTCGTTCTGATACAGTTATTGATACTGGATTTGGTACAGTCACAGTACTGCTGCACAATCCACTTCCAGGTACAACACTACCAATAAAAACAATATATTGTAACAATGAATACTATTAAAACAAAAGTCATGCAGCTGCACAAAAAATTTCTCGAAAACAATAGACTTACAATACCATAAATGATCATTATACTTACATAACAACATCGTTTCCGTTAATAATTCGAATATCCTCAGTAGGCGGCAGATATTCTATCTTATTTATCAATAAATGAAACGGTTCCTCGATGCCAAAGAGATGAGTAATGTGCTGTTTCAAATGATTGATATACCATATTTTCGTCTCGTCAACAAACACTCGACTGCAAGCTCTCGCATCGGTAAAATACTTTGTCAAATCTACCACAATGATGAAGCTGGAGCGATTCATTTTATAAAATTACGTTTTATAATCAAGAAAGACAGTACACCATATAACCTGGAGGAACCGGTATGAACTTCTAGAAAATCGCGCCGTTACTAATACAAATTTGTAATGGCGCTCGCATCGCACTTCGATAATCGAACGATATCAGATTCAAATTTCCCAAAAAATCATTCCCACCATTTATCTCATAAACTAGAAAAGCTAAAATAGATTTTAGCTGTCATCATTCACAAAAATCTTAATTGATATCCAAGGAACAACCAAGTCCTCTAGTAATATTTCATATTTCATATTTCATATTTCTGTTTCCGGTCTTATACAAGGCGAGAATAACCCGAACGACAATGGCGTATAACGGTTTGCCCATGGTCAGGCGCATATACCAAATAATTAAAAAAAAAATAAGAGTAAAAGGTCAAAAACACGAACAATTCTACCCAGATTTATTATCACATACATGTGTGTATAATATATATATATATATATATTCATCGTAACGCGATAATACAAATTTCAAGAATTTACAATGACTCACTACTCTCTGTAGGCTACTTACATCTAATATAGAAAGAAACGTGTTGCCAGCGTTTGGTGTTATCTTACACGGTCATTCACAAAAATTTTATGAAAATGCTTAACTTACAGGATCAAAGTTTTGGAAAACTTCTATTACACTCTCATTCCGATTATCTCTTGTACAGTTTATTTAAAAAGCGCTATCGAATGCCGTGTAAAATTTCAGCCGCGTATCGTTTAATTACCCTAATTACAATCCATGTAAAACGTAGTCCAATACGGACCTAAAATAATAGTGACTTTACATTTATCTTATTTAAACATTTTTTATTCAAACACGCACTTCCGGGATAATTGGGCATCTCGCCCGGTGAATCGGAATCGATGATGAGACAAGAGTGCACACAGTACTCGATTGCTTTGATTTTCTTAATAGTTTATACCAAAAACCAAGTGAAATTATTATTAATAGTTTAACAAGATATTCATGCAATGCATATATGAATAACAGATATCGCTCAGGCGTACAATTGACTATACGCGCGGAATTGATTTAAATATTCGGGAATTTTTCTTGGCTTGCGAAATCGAATATGTATTATGCGTAAAAAATTTCTTATGGTTAGTGCAAATCCCTCCTGGGAATATTCGCGTATGGATTAAATGTATAAATTATTAATGCAGATTTACCTATTGAATTGGTCGTATTCCCTCATCGTATTGAATTTTCGAATATTTTGCACGTGCTTTTTTTTTCTTTCCTTTGATCCCCCATCGTCTCCCGGACGCGTGCGCAACTTCGAATAATGTTAAATAAAGTAACGAACTTAAAAGAAACTTAAGAAATAAATTTCGTAATTGCCTAATGATTTTAAATTCTAGAAAAATATCATTACATAGATATTACGTATGATTAATCCTCGGCTACACACGAGTTCGAATGCCCTATAGTCACTCCGCTTTCGCAATAGGAAAAAAGATCCTCTCGCAAAAGTAAAATTGCACGGAGAAACAGGAACGTACAAAAGGACGGCAGAGAAGATGAGAGAAAGATTTTTCGGGCAGTGCGAATTAACCCTGGAATATGAATAGAGAGATAACAACTCGAAGAAAATGTATCTGAAATCTCAGAACGTTTATCCCCAATCTGAATCATTCAATGTGATTCGGTCGGACAAGAATTAATTTAGTTATTGAAAATCTTCATCCTCGTATCCGTACTGATTGTTATGTAGAGTGTAAAGTTTTTTCATTCCGCAGAACGAATTAGATCGATCCATCGTACGTGACACGTGTAATTCGATGCACTTTCAGGAACCGTATTAAATGATTATTCAATTGAAATATTACTATAACGTCGCAGATGTAATTCGCTCGACTAATTCTCATCCGATGATTATTTTCGGTATAGAAAAATCCGAGTGTGCATAAACGTACTTGATGCTTGAAATGAAAATACTTTTCTATACCGCAGACAGAATCTAAGTATTATCTGCGCGGAGCGTATGCTACGGGATTATGGAATTTCCTAGGAGCGCTTTGAACCTTTGGAAATTTTACGAGAGAATGCAGGAATTTCGCTTGGACTCGGAGCGTTCGCGAATCTGCTGAAGATGCTGCAGTTGGGCCGGAGATGGTACGTGGGCATTACTGCTACGTGAACTCATATATTGTGGTGGCGGTAAGGATTTCCTACGACGACGAAGAGCTGGACTCAGGTTGTATTTTACCTTCGCCTGGACCAGTAACTCCTTGAAAACTTGTGCTATGTTAAGGTTTTCCTTGGCAGAGACCTCCACATATCCATTTTCCCAATCCTTTGTCACTAACGTCCTGGTATTCTCAGAATCGACCTATTGAACGATTAATTCATTTTAATTAATATATCCCCCACTATATAATTCTCTCTATATACAATTTACCTCCTGAGTATCCTCCACCAGGTCCACCTTGTTACCTACAACGACGATGGGCACGACGCCCTTTGTGGCAAGAATCTTATCCTTCAGCGTCTTAACCTCCAAGAAGGTGCTACTATCGTTTACGTCATAGACCAAGATGAAAGCGTCTGCCGATTGAATTGACAGATCCCGCATAGCCGGGAATTCATATGATCCCGAGGTGTCAAGGATATCAAGAGTTAGCTGAATACCGGAGACATTGAAGTCGCCATGATGCATCTCCTCAATGGTCCGCTTGTATTTTGGCGAGAAGGTCCCATAGAGGAATTGATTGATTATGGCGGATTTACCAACCTTAGCAGCACCCATTACTACAATCTTATGACGGACTGAACTCTCCGTCGCCTGTTTCCTGGCGCCTTCCGACTCCGACAATCTTTCCGACCTAGAGAAAATTTTAAAAAAAAATTCATTTCAGGCAACATACTGAAATGTTACTTATTGTAATGAAATTAAAATCGTTTTTTGTCAATTACCTAGTATTCTTCGCGTTTGCACCCTCCTCCTGTCCTTCCTTAAGGGACGATGGCTGGAGACTGAAACGCCTACTGAATTGCCGTCGATTCTTCATCATCTCTACAAGAGAAGAAAAGTGAGTAAAAATTGTATAAATTAAAGCCAGAATCCATTCATCCGCAAAACGAACTTCCATTCAAGAGCATGAAAAGAGAAGAGCGAAATAGAAATATAAATTGACCATTGTTTTCTAGATATTGTTCACAGTAGTGAATCCTTTTTAATTTGATTGGAAGATTATCTCTAAAGTGCAACCTGCGATATTATTTTCAAAAATCTGTAACAATTTCAGACAAACCCAAGCTATACCCTGGACCAAGAGAGGCGAAAGTAATGGTCATTTCTTTGACCTAAGAATACCCAGCCAAGTCTAGCTAAAAGCAATTCCGAACAGTCATGAAAACGGACCAGGCAATTCCAGACACAGTTGTGAGAGCAGAGTCATATTCATGGAATTGCCCGTGTTGCCCTTATTGCCTGAACCCTGGTGAGTGATCGGGACTTATTATCGGTCGTCCAGGTTACTCTCTGCCAGATTACTCCACGTTATTACACACTTAAGCTATGCTCTACCGAGGACCAATATTTGCTAGTGTCGAATACAGGTGATTTCGAGGGTTAAGATTAGGCTAAATTGCGGTACGAAGCTATGTAATTGTTAAAAGGATCCACAGGAACGTTCCAATATGATAATGAGCAATCCTATTTGGAACCATACTTAATTACCAGACTAATGCATTCTAATCAAACTGATTAATAACAATTCCCTGATAAGTAACATATGTCACTTATAAGGATATCTCAACAAAAGCTTAATATAAGGATTAGGATTGATCTAGGTCAAGCTAAAAGTTCTATCTGATACATTAACTGAATAACATATGGCAATAATAATTATTTTCAAAGCTATAAAACCCTTATAAACTATTACAGCCAACAGTAATTAACCCAATTAATAACCATCTTAATTAAAATAACGAACTTTGTTTCAGCAATTCTACAGTCGTTTCAATCCAATCTCAATGCAAATTACTGCAGACACATCAGATCCCACGAGCAATAATGTTACTCCCAGTTCAAGTACTAAAACCAAGATTGCACAGTCTACCAATTTGCTATTGGAACACCAATGTAGAATGGCTTATTATACATATTATTTATCTCGATAAAACCTCATTGTACTTATACATGTAATATTATCCTAAAAGCACAATATGCGCTGTTTCCTCGCGTAATTACACTGTTCAAATTTAGCAACTCTGATTCCGTAACAAAAGAACTAAGACTAAAATAAAATTCCCGCTACGATTTGGTTCGCTGAATAAAACTGGAAAAGAAGCCTCTAACGTTAAGAGGAAGCGGGTTATTTACGGCAATCGTTATTCGCAGAGTGGCCAGAATGCGGGTGATTAATGGAAAATAGAAATCGAAGAATGGTCGACCTCAAGAATCGAGGGAGCGTCGACTTTGTCATTTTTATAGGGACAATCATTTAAGTTAGATATCATATTGATATAAGAAAACCATTGTAAGCGTGGAATTCCAGATGGTATCATAGTACTACGTTATAGAGTAATATTGTAAAATTTTTCTTATAATCAATAACTGCAGCATATACTGATACTGAAGTGTAATTCTGCACTGTAATTGGATAGAGAGATTACACTCATGACAAAACTTTTAATTCCATAGAGAAATTCCTTTAACTATACTCTACGTGCATTCTACCTGATACTAACTGTAACTAAGAGATAGATAGTGGATTTTAGTTAGCAAACTGTATACTACAATGCACACGAGTTATGTTGAAGTTTGATTGAGAGCTACATCAGCGTGGAAATAATTTAACGGATATTTTGGTAGATAATACATTGAGCCATTTGTTACTGCGCCCTGTATCATATAAATACAGTTATATATCATGTATACTCTAATAGTATAGCTATGTGTATAACGATTTTCGGATTAAATAATTTATCGTGTTTCGAGTTTGTTTCCTATACTCGCGATATAAATTTATCACAGAAAATAATTATTCGATTCACAGTGGGCTTAACGATAATATTCAATTAAAGGTATCTGCAAGATCGCATTGACGTGCGAGCTAATGAAGTCAATTATATTATTAAGGAGAAGCAAGCCTTGCCATTTTCGTTGACGTTAAGTAAGAGAAATATAGAAATTATGGTAATTATCAGGAAAAGCAATTCTCCGAGAATCGATGGGAAATTTGTCTCTTCAGAAAATTCCGGGGTGAAATGCGTTCCTGGAAAAAGACAAACTGTCAAATCGATCAGGGTGTTACTATAGTGAGCGAGTAAAATCGATAAGATTATCGTTCATCTCCACCTTTAAATAACACACTACCTCGTGAACGTTTACTTCATTAAGTCAATACAGGAATCGAATGGTGTCACGGATATTTACCGAGTCACGTAATTCTCGTATACAAAAATTCTAAAGATTCTCACAGACCCACGCAGCTACCCTCAATTCTTGTATCTGGTCCAACGTCCTACATAAATTCTATAACAAAAAGAAAGTGAAATTCTTAAATATCAAATGGCAAATGTCCAATTGGATCGACCAGTAAGAAAGGAGAAAAGAGTTTTGGCACGTGCTATACCTACCAGGAGTGCGAGAGAGACAGGCTCATCGACACCTCCATACGTAAGACAAAAACGGTCTAGTATTGACTAAAGAGAAAAAAAGTAAATTCTTTGTCTCGTACATTTTATTGTATCTTTCAATCGTCCCGATTCTCGTTTATGGTATTATCATTATTATAAGCACTGTAGAGTTCACATTATATGTGTGTGTTATATAGACAGTAATGCTAAATTGTGCTTAATAGTCAATGAAGTCTTGGGAAAAGTATTTTAAGGCTTCTCTCACACTGACACAGTTTAGGTGACTGACTCCTATGTACATCGAACTGGAAGTCGTTCCAGGAGAACTGGAGCAACGGCACGGCGATAATAGTAAATTTCTTGTGCGATAGACAGCTTGCAGGAGTTCCTGGCTGGAGAGACTAGTCGCAAGCGTTATATATATATGTGTGTGTGTGTGTGTGTGTGTGTGTGTGTGTATAGAGCTTGCCATACTTGCGGAACCATACACAGTATACCCATCCTATGTGTGAATGTGCGTGCTCAGACTCTATCGATGCATGTAAACTAGAGCAATGACCTGGAGAGTCAGTGGAACTTGGCCGGCTCCACGTTGTCGGCGAACCCCGAAAGCACGGATGCGGTATATGCTCTTTGGAATTTTTCTCGACACGGACAACGCACCCGGGACACGGTCCTCGTAACTCTTCTTGAAGGCGAGCAATTTTTTAAAAATCAATGCCCTCAGAAAACTCGGTCAATCCCCATGCGAAATTCATGCCCTGGTACTTCGCTGTTTTACCATCACCGGATGCTGCTACCCGGTTTTCTTCGTACATTCCTTACAGTCCTGAACTTCTGCATTCTTACTGTTCTTTGCTATGTGTATGTATATACCAGCTGCTTAAGTACATGCACGTACGATCTGCTTTCCCAACAACCAAATAGAATCACGAAAATTAACCAACACGTGTCTCGTTTAAATTTTATTTCCCTTAACAACGTTAATATCAGAAAATTTACGTTGATTCATTAGCTCTATTGAACTTTAACGAATTACAGAAATAGAGGTTAGGTATGCATACAAGGTTCGTAGGGCTATATCCTATCTATTATTCATAGCAAACTCAGTTGTACCTGTCACGTTGAATTCAATGCACTTTGTGATTTTATCTGTACATGTTGATTCACCAATTGTTTCCTTGTATTCTCAACGGAACACAGACTCCGCCGTGCGAGAACCAAACAGTTGAGGTAACGCAACTACCGGATTCATTGTGGAAGTTTGACCCAGCGCATAGTGCACAGGTAACAGTTCACCTTCAGTCTGTGGGTTTGAAATTGTCCTGTTCTCACGGAAACAAGAAGTGAGATAAGAAGAGAATATGTGTAAGAGAGAGAGAGAGAGAGAGGAAAGACTAGTTTACCAGAGAACAAGCAATCATCACCTTTTGCTTGAAGTAAGCGGATTGCCGGGATTACACAGGGTGTTGGATATCGCCAAGGTGGTGATACATGTATATACACCAGACAATGCTGTGTAATAAATTGGTTCTATTAAGCTAATCGTAAGTAGTATCCAATTCATGTACGTTGAAGTCTCTTATGCTTTTGTTCTTTGTTGCGGACGTGCATATGCGCAGTAATATAAATGCCAAACTGTAGGGATTATGTTGCGTTGTATGGCCACCCCAAGCACTGACTGCATGTATTTTTATTTGTGGCTCCGCGCCGGACGTCGAGGAAAGCTTAATGACCCGCGAATCTTTGCGAGGACATTAGCATTGGAGAATTTAGGTTGACTCGCATTAATTCATTCAAGGCGACGCATCATTTCCATGTGAATGATCTTAAGGGTCATCCGCTTAAGAATTCGTCATCGAATATACATATAATCAGAATCCCCGTGTTAAGAGGACTCGATTGATTTTAGACTGTTTGTACAAACTTTGCGGAATAATTTTATCATACATTTTTCTTTAATTGTTGCTTGTCTTTTTTCACTACTTATGTTTTACTTGTCGTAACGTCTTTTTGTATGTTTTTTTGGACAGCCTGAATTTCCCCGGAAGATTTTAAAAATGGCGTCGTTAGAGTCTCGTGGAAATTCCGCGGGAAGAATTTGTATTTGTGATAAAATTAACTTTAAACCAATAACGAAGAGTGGCATGTTGACGGGATGTAAAATGAATTTCTTCAATATAATTTGTCGAAACCTATTTTTTATTACTCTTTTCCACATTTTTCCCCTTAGTAACTGAAATATTACTTTCCCCGAGGCCGACAACTTCATTTCCATGGCTATTTCCTAATAGGCCGAAAGCAAGGTCGAGCTGAGAATTGCAAATGAGATTGCAAATCGTGATTAAGGTTCAATGAAGATCGACCTTTACCTAGCCACGTCCTTACGCATGTTACGGTATCGATACTGGGTAGGTACACAATATCTCCCATGGACACTATGTAAGCGATATGCTACACGTAGTATATGAAGGCTTCAATGTTACATGACACAGTGGAAGAGATAGTCAATAGAAAAATATTTCCAGGTCCCAAAGAAGCAACATTGGATATTTAAGTGGTTCGGAAAAATATATGGTTTTCTTTTTTCTGCGCAAGCGTTTCTATCTGAATCTTTGCTGGACCAGCAAAAAAATATTGGAACATTGTCAGCTGTTCTAACACGAAAGGTCGAATTCTAAAGAAATGGAATGAAAAAAAAAATGACTAGACTTCTTCACACCTGCAGAAACTATTGGAACTTACGTCATTGAAATTTGCGCAGTGAAACAAAGCTGGTAAACACAGATTACACGTAAGTAAACAAACATAGTAATCCTATCTTGCAAAGCAGTTAAGCGGGACTGATATCTAGGTAATTAAGAGATATCTATTGACTGTGTAAAAAAAATTTCAATCACAAAAATATGGCCATCATATATATACATGCACATAGTATATAGTATATATTTATATTTATATTTACTTTACGACAAAGAATTATTATTTGTATACTACAATCATTACTAAAAGATCCAAAATGAAAATCCATGTATCTCGATATTATAAATTAATGCATTATTTGCATATTTACTCTCATGATACATAAGTAACTGTAATTAATTTAGTAGATAAAATTTCGCCTAGCAGCGTATTTCTCATTTTGTACTGGAAGTAATTTTCAAGTGGCTAATCAAATTTGGACAGCTTAATATCGGGTGCCGTGATATTTCAAATGAAACGAAGGTAAGAGTTATGAAGAGGGAGAGAGGCCGGTCTATTATAAGAAAGTGTGAGAGAGAGAGGACGAAAGATAAAATACGAGGGAAAAGAAAAAGTGTAAAGAGAGAAAAGAAAAAATAGAACAGATCGCGTAACAGGTGCGGGAAATAAATTGGAAGAGTACAGAACGCCACCTTCGCTTTAGGGAGCCCCTCAGTCGTTAATACTCTTAACGCATTTGTTCCTACTTCACTACCTCCGAGGGAAACTCGGCGAAAATTCTTGAAATTTGACTTCGCAAACTGGCAGTGTGAATAATGATTCGCAAGGCGTATTATAACTTCTTTTTCGAAATGCCCGAAGGAAACTGTCAAAACGAGAGTGGTATCATTAGCACTTGAAAAACATAAGGCTAACAAGTATGGTCGTGAGAACATTTTGCCTAGTAACGTTATCAGAAGAAGTATAACGAGTTTTTACATAGTAATAGAAAAATATAAATATATATACAGGCATTGGTAAAAACGTTAATAGCAATTTTTTGATTGCAGCTGTACAACAACAAAAATAATGACCGCGGTACTAAAATCCTGCCAATGACATGTTCACTCCATCTTCACTTTACATGAAAAACGTGAGTCGCACAACATTCAATATATATGTCTATTCTCATGGAAAACCTGTACGACTGAATTGATATGTTGATTTCTTATACAGGGAAGGAATATCCTGCCATTGAAGCTTCCTAGGTTAGGCTTGAGCGTGAAGGTTTTTGCGATTGGCAGGAAGGGGCCACTTGGAGTGCCACGATAATTCTGCATATCTAATCAGAAAAAAAAACCTTTTCACGTCGTCCAGGGCCATGTTGCTTTATCATCGAGGTCTCGAGTGTTATGATAAGGGAGACGGGTTCGTGCTTTCCCGGAAAAGGCAAATCTGGCCCGGGTTAAATCCCTTAATAACTAGACAACTAACGCCAGGTTCTAAAGAGAATTGCTTCTAATGCTTCTGTGAAGCATCTCTGTCCCCTCAAAATACGTATAACGAATGTCCTTGTGGTAAGACTCTGCTTAACGCGATGAAGTTTTGTAGACTGTATATGCATATTTATGAAATTAAAACTTCATTACCACAAAGTGCGTACAGCGCCTATAGTAAGACTGTTATTTATTGGCGTAATCATTAACGCCGCTAAATAGCTCGACGATTAATTAACCAATTGTTTCCGGAGGACGTGTAATTAGACGCGTGTAGGTAGCCACGCTGACCTATCGAGCAATCAATAACTAACAGGGCTGTGCGCTGCATACGATCATTGAAGTCTTAGAAAAGACGTAATGAATTACTTACAAGGCATACATTAAAACATGAGATGGAACGTTAGAATTTCATCCAGAAGATGGTGGAGGATGAAAAAAAGGAGCTCGCAGAGATCTCACGGGAGTTTTCGACGAATGTTGGTTTAAGATGTGAGACTATAGAAAAGCTTTAAAATAATTTGAAAAGAATCTTAACTTGTGGTATTTGAATAATTTTAGGCGTGTTACGATTCCATGCTTCCTCAAGATTCTGACTACTGTAACAAGGCTAATTTTAATGTCTACTGCGACGTTTGGCTACTAAAACTTTCTGTATCTAAGAACACTGTCGCTTCTCCTGGAAGGCTCGAGACAGTCAAAAAAAGACTTAGACGACAGTTCTCCACTATTAATGCGAATAACAATGCGTACTAGTTTATCATGCACTGTATTGTAGAGTAGCATTATAACCTACTTAGAACTAAAATGTGTTAGTCGTAATCGTGATACGGGGTTAGGCACTAATATACAGTGGATAAGGTTTAATTAGGTTTGGTATATACTATTGTTAAAATTAATCAATTAAGTGCGATAGCGGTTCATTACCCCGAATGACTGTCCAGTCTGTAGACGTGTAATTTTGCTCCAACGAGCATACGCAGAATAGGTAATTGAAAAAATGAAAATCTCTTTAGTACGATTCATTAGAGTGTAATGGTACTTACTGTTAATGGGGTATAGGGTGGAGTAATGTATTGTTTTAACGAGAAATGGAGTAAGTAAATACAATGTATCACTAAACGGATTACACAACCAGTCTCGATAGAAGCTTCTGACAATTCGTTGGAGTTTATCATACGGAAGATTGGACTTTAGGGCTGAGGGGTATAACTAACTGTAAAATTTCGCCTGGCGTACGTTACATCTCTCTGCGACCCCGTAAATACGTGAGTTGACGAACACCTTAATACACACACCCTCTGGTCCTGTCTGACGCCGTGTAATTTCCCAGTTTGAAAGTATAGTCTGTTTAACCCCTGACACTTGGCCGGAAACTTTTGGACCCGCTCAAGTAAAAAATAGCACATTAACAAGCTGGCCGAAAGGCCATTGTCGTAGAGAAAAACTTTTCAAAAAGTGCCTGTAACTTGAATCGGAGCAAGATCAATAATAAGATCCAGGAGCCGTGCAATTCCTTCCTGCCAGGAGAAACACCTGCCTCGAATGATAGTGGAATGTACGACTGGCTATGAAAACGTGCAAAAATTGTCTAGAAGGAAGAAAAAGAATACAAGCAGCCAGTTGGCTGAGGAATTTTTCGCAGAGCTCTCTGTACTGCGGTATAAGGTATTCCTCTGCATATCTATTAAGCACAGAATAAATATTCGTTCTGTGCTAACTTTCTATGCTTCTTCTTGAGTGATTAATGTAATAACTTTGTATTATTTCAGGATGTGTTATCAGACGATTCTGCAGAATGAGCAATGGCTCTGCGATATTACGTTGAATTGATTTCTGAGATGTTTAAAAGAAAACTTGAAAAATTCACCAAAAAACACTGTACTGGCGCAGTACGGCAACATTTTTTTTCTCTTGCCTGAACTTAATTGGCCATTGTCATTCTGTACTGTTTGCGGTATGGTAATATCCGTACATGGACGAGGTAATAAAACAGAATAAGGGCCGTGTCTATGTTTACTACTAAATGATGCAATTTTGCACGAGCTTCTCGCACTGTTTTCATAACGTTTGTAATAGTGTCAGGTGAATTCTGGCTCGAGTGAATTTAATCGAGTCGGCTTAACAGCGGCTGTAGCCAACAGCTGAAAGGATAAGAGGTTAAAAAAAGGAAGCGTGCGAAACGCGAAGCAAGACCAAGATGAGAGAGAAGATTAAGGCCTCCCATTTACTATAAATATCATTTAATCTAAAGGAGCAAAGGATACCGTGGATCAGTGAGTACAGTGATGGGATTTTCACTATTCAATATATTACATACTATCGCGTATTACAGTTAAGACCCGGTTGTCATTTTTATGATAAAAGACAGAGAGAGAGGATGATAAATGAAACTGTACGTTCGTCGTTTTCACATGGATAATCATATTCCGAAGAAAGAGACGAGGGCGTTTAAAGAGAAGACAAATAAAAAGAAAAAGGGCCACACTATAAGCAAGAGAAAAGGAAGTAAACCCGGTACTTTTAATGGAGTTCCCATTTATTGCACACAAACATTTATTCCACGCAGATAAACTTTAAAGTTCCAAGCTAACAATAAACCCAGAAAAAATCAAAACCAAAGATGAACATCAGAAACCATAATACACCTGTCGTTGGCGTTCGTATATCCAAGATAAAAAAATAGACTTGCTATAGAGAATTACGGTACCACTATTTATTTACCATCGAGGGATCTCGCTGTTAATATTAAAACTTAAAATGGAAACAGACAATAGCCCCCATAAATTCCAAAGGTGACGTTCGATAATTCATTATCTTCAATGATGTACCAATGATACGTAAATCAAACCCGTGTCAATTGAAAGAACCGAAGACAATTCGATACCTAGGATTACTTAGTAAAGTGCAACCTGTAGCAATAAACTGTAATAAGGATAAATGTGGAGAGAAGAAGAAAAAATTATGAAAATAAGCAGAGTGCAAAAGTACAGTCTAGAAAGAAAGTGCACAGGTGCAGTCGAACCTGTTCTCCGGTTGAACTTCCGCAGTGCAATATCGTGTTCCTGGGAGCAAGTTGTATGCACAGCCTCGTCCTGAGGTCCTCGAGCGATCTGAGAACGGCGAACGGCCAGCTAGCTCTGGCCGGTACTCCTTGCGTGCCGGGCGATATCCACCCACGGCGACTGCGCCCTTGCAGTTCCTCTCTGTCCTTTCCTACCTTTCACCCTCACACTTGTTCTCGCTACACCTCTCTGTCTTCCCGATTGTCAGACTGTCCTGCTTCTCCTCATCAGGCACCCTTCTTCGCACGATCCAACCTCCCTATACCTAGAGTTACATATAGCAGCTACGTTGCCTACCTCTAGCTACCCTTATACGTCTTCTGTATCTGTCTTGCCCTTACGCGTCATAGCTCACGTTCTACTACTTTCCCTATTCCTCGTCTTTCTCATTGCCTTCCCTTCTTATTGTGCCTTTTCTCTCTTTTCACATACATATGCAATTTACACGTATTTCTCTTACAAACGACAATGGCCAACCTACCTTCCGACCCATGGTCCTCATGGTGAACGGACCGGAAAGTGATTCGACCCTTTCGCACTTTCAAGTATACTTCCATCTACTCCATTATACTTGTTATTACGTATTGGAGAAAATTTTGCGATTTCGCCAAAAGCCCAATGGATTCATCGCCAGATGGTTAATCGCTTTTTCATTTCAGATTTATGCTCATGCCCTACGTATATTCCAGCTTGCGTGTTGGAAATTACATATTTGAATTGGGTCTACATTGAATTGCTTATACTTTATCGCTACGGTGGAGTTCATAGTTCACAGTTCAAGCGATGTATCGAAGAATTGAATTAGTTTTCATGAAATTCAACAGCGACGCTCGACACGTGGAGGCCATTGCGACTTAACCAGAGTTTTCCTATAGTTTCGCAAATCTATCACACACTCTAGCGACAAATCCGCGCATCTCCATACTTTTGGAAATTCCTGCGGATTACACGGGAGTCTGGTTTCTGCGGTATTTGCGGTTCCTGTGGGAATAACTGGTCAATTAACTTTCGAGTGGCTGCAAGCAACTTTCCAGCATGGAACTTCGATGAGACTTCATTCCCTTCATTCTTTGTGACCTCGAGCTACCAAAAAAGTAAGGGGCTTTTGCTTCTGGTAATTATGTAAAAAATATTTTCTCGGCGTTTGCTTAATCAAAGCTGACTTTAAAATTAGTATATTAGTTATGCCTTCTTACAACTCAAGGAATAACAATCGCGTTGCGCGAATCTTCCAGCGGTAATGTTGCGCCATGGAAAGGCTTTTCATAAATTATACTTTCAAAGTCAATTAGTATTTACATCTGACGAATTCAATCTAGCATCCACACCGAGTCATCGAATTATATATAAACCGGGACACGATTCGCGAATCGAGGTTTCACGCGTACTATGCCAAATGTCAATAATTGCATCCTGCGGCCGTCTGCTAACGAAATAAGCACATACCATTCGGATGCAGTAAATATTGCACCGTCAGCTACAACCACGTAAACGCTCGTATCCGCCTTATCGGAATGACAGTCATAACAATAATTCATAGACACTTTACTATCTGCAATAGAAAAGTCAAGAAGTAAAAGGCAAAGAATGTAAAATTAGATAAATTTTGAATTTACACTAAAAAACCTCTGTAACTACAACTCAGTATATTTTATTTGGCTCAGTTAACTACAAGAGTCAATTTGATTCCCCGAGTTGTCAAAATAACATTCTCTTGTTTGTCTTGCAGATTTTCTACAACCACCTGATACCAGCGATTAATTGCAGCGACTGCTTAATTAACTAAATAGACGTTGGTCGCAGGTTTTCTCCGAGTAAAAAAAATGGTTTCGATATTAACACGCCACCTGGTACTATATGGCACTTTTGTCAACTACATCCTTCCCGTTCTCGTTGCTCACCAGGATACCTCTACCCCGCAGCTCCAAGTTATCCTACTGTGACGGAAAACGGAAAGCTCCTGTGCCACCCGCGGTTCGTGGCAATCCGCAAGCTGCGACAATAACAGGGCTCAAGATACGACCTTAACGTCTCCAGTGTACTGTGACACTACGTACTAGGTGTCCAAAGTGAAATCAACGGAACTGGATTTTAGTTTAGTCAGACGTTATTGTATATACAAAATGTCGCGTAGCAGCCATTCGATTCGACGAGAACGTATACGGTTCGACGATGCGATAAATCTTGTTAGGAATGGCAAAAAAGTTTTTCAAATGTTCATTTCAATAAGTCTAAACGTACGTTGGATAAATCAGATCCACTGGTAGATTCTGTATAGTGGATCAACGGAAAATAGTATCACTAGACTGGAGCCTATGTATACTGTATGCACTAGACTACCTATTGTGTCATGTCGAGGAGTCAGTACGGTAACATGAGATTTTGAAATGTTCCGTTGGAGATGCGTAACACGGTATTTATAAATTAGAAGCGTAGAAGCATGATTATACAGGTACATCACTTGCTATTCGCTGTGCATATACGCATTACGTTACATTAGATACGCAATTTATAAACAGGCATCCGTATATGGTTAATGAGATATTTACAAACGTTCAATCTAGACTGCTAATGTACTGGATTTATTAATCGTCCACGCAAATCCGTATAACGTTTCTATATGACGGCGATAGCGCTTGTTAAAATTAATGAATCAGTGGTGAACGTAATTTGATAATAGAATAAATTTTTAATGAATTTTAACATTTCATGTGGATCTGTACAAGCAACATAACCGCACAAGCACTAAATGTCAATCTGTGAATACGTGACCTTGTTCTTTCAGTTATCTTCTATAACTTAGACGTCCAGTGTTGAGCTTATTGATGGAACAGGAACGTGGAATTTTAGCGTAGAAACTGGGTTCGCTCTCAAAGCTTTCCCAATAATAGTAACTCGGTACACTCGCATAAGAGATTGCGTTGGAAAAGTGCACACCGCGTTCATAGCTACGGCGGGAACCTTTACCAAGGTCGTAAAGCAAAAGGTCGCGAAACCTCAATATTGCTGCTTTCATCGTCTGAATTATCGAGAATATGCAATTTCGACAGGCTGCCATAGTGTGTTGGGTTTACTGCAAATTTTATTCATTGTAAATCCCGTTGCAATGTTTATCGTATGTGTATAGGGCACGTGTAGGTTATAAAGACAAGAAAAAGAAGATGAAAAGAAACAAGAGAAACATTACTCCGAATATGACTGCAAGTCTCGCCAGGCTAAAAACGTTTCAGGAAAAAGTTTTCTCATCTGTTTATTCATAATGGCAGTAACTAATGGACGAAGCGGCTCCTCGCTGTTAAATTGTTTATAACGAAGGATACTTAAGAGAAAAAACATTTATAAAATTAGGAAATCAATTATATTTTTATTTTTTTCAACACAACCTAAAAAGGCAATCTGCCTCTTTTGTTGAATTTGAACTTTCCTAGAGTTCCGGTAACCTCTTATCTGTTAAAATACTCACTACTTTCCCATCCACTGCCTCTTGGAATTGCGGTGGCTATTGGAACTTCTAAATAGGTCTGGTAATTTTTAAATAATGGAAAACGGAATATTACGTCAAAAACAAATACCGAATAAATTTTTGCGTCAACGCGTAATGTTACGGGAAAAGTAGAGTAAATGTGACACTAAGTTGAATAATATTACCTTAAAAACACTTACCGGTTAACGACGATAACCAACGAGAGTATGGTTTGCTTGCGTTTGGGAATTTATAAATTGTATGGAGAACATTCTTGCGGAAAGACGAGTTTTCTTAATGTTATCTGCAAGCTTTTTAGGTTAACTTGAGCGTGTCAGGGAATCTCGAAAAACTTATAGTTGACAGCTATCTGAGTTATCCCGTACGTACGACTGACGCAAAGACGCCTGGAAAGATTTTTTCTTAATTTTTTTTTAAATGTGAAAACAAAAGATAAATATTTCACTGAGCAAAGGTCTACCGTATTACAGTATAATTTGACGGCATATTATACGATTTATTATTTACGGGAAAACAACGTTGAGCGTTTGCTCTTTATTTTCAACAACCAAGCAGAAACAATTTCATCCGGTTCATAATAATGAGTTAACAATGAATAATTAATTAGTTTTAAAATATTGAATTTACGTAACGTCCTTAGATTCCTTTTTAATGTCCCCTGAATTCGTAACGTTATCCTCAACGGGCTGAGTCGAAACAACGTTCATCAGTTGCATAGCCGATGCACGTCTGAGTGCCTATAAAATAATATTCATTAATTTAATATTTATTTGATTCAACGAATATAACCTAATATAACCTAAATTTTTAACGACAGTCTATTTTTTCATGTTTTAGCTTGTGGATATGGGCAAGAAAATTGCTACTTACTACGGACAAGAAAAGGGGGAAAAAAGTAGTTTTTACTACCGGTCGAAGAGAATATGCAAAATACCTCGTAAATGTTCTTTGCGCATGAAACTCTTACTTGTTCTGTACATGCACCGAGATAACGCTAGGTATGCCTTTTAAATTTCTGTTTCCCTTCTACATGGTGCTCCTAACAAAACTCTTGAATTCTTTGTATGTTTCAAATACAATTTACCTCTCACGTGGCAGCGTAAATGTTAGCTCTTTGTATAAGCTGTGAGTGGGACAATGAAATTTTTTTTCTTTTTATTAGATTTATCGGTTAATACTTTTTCATTGGGCTATTGTTATTCTTTGTTACCTTTATTCTGTCCCGTCGTGCAGAATACAGGACCCATAGGACGTACACCAGCATTATTATTGCTGGTATGAAGATACCTGCAATGGCGGATGCACCACGTAGAAGTGCATGGTGCAATGCAAGCAATGTAACAGCCAGTGCAGTACCGCCAGCAACGTAGCGTCCGGTTTTTCGTCGTTCCTCCTTGGAAAAGAAGAAGAGTAAAACTTTATAGTAATGTCTTTATAGATTTTTTAAAAATAATTTTATAAAACACAGAGCCGTAGACTCTCGTTACAGCACAGAGATAACTTTTTAATCATTAATTTCACAGTTTTGATAATTTGGTAATTAACTGTCGTTCAAATGTTTATTATCCTTTTTAACACGGTTCACTTGGTTATGAATGCGGTTGAAAAAGTTATTATTGACATTATTTATAATTTTATTACTTTCGTAGATGTCGTATTTATGACCGATACAGTTAACGGTCGAAGTGTATCCTGCGATGAGGAAGTCGAGGACTTGGGCATCCCTCTTGTCTTGAATAACCACGGGTGGCGTTAAGTAGACCAAAATTGAAGGAAGGGACTAAAGAAGTCAGGATTCCAGGAGCGTCAAAGTGAAACCTCCTCCGGAACTATCCTGGCTACGACTAAAGAAAACACAGTGTGGCTCTTATGGCGCAGCCCCCGGGACTACCGTATAAACCGGCCTGGCATAATAAACAAAGACGCAAGCCGATATTCTCTTGGATCCTTCCACTGGGAAGTGATCGTCCCTGAAAATGTTTTACGCCGCGATCTATTTGGTTTAATCGAATGAAAAAAAAACTACGAAGAAAACTTAGATTGCCGAACATATACGTTATATTTATATAACAGCCATATCCGGCAAGGTAATATTTTATTTTATTTAAAAAAAATAATATCAAACTGGAATTATATAACTTACAGAGTAACAAAGTATTTCCAAATCTAATTCAACGGTTTATTTACTATTCCAA
The DNA here is from genome assembly GCA_030142375.1 of Calameuta pallipes. Classification (NCBI taxonomy): domain Eukaryota; kingdom Metazoa; phylum Arthropoda; class Insecta; order Hymenoptera; family Cephidae; genus Calameuta; species Calameuta pallipes. The sequence goes on along the minus strand of JARQSW010000384.1, from coordinate 66,830 downwards.
AGGCATACTGGTATTCCACTAGGATAACTTTATTATCGGAAATATTTTTAAATTTAACGCCCCGCGTATTGTATTATCCAGATGAAGCAGCAGGAATTTGGCTTAAGGAATTTTCAGTAAAATCCAAACCACTCGTGTAATTGGCTTGAAATTTAAATATGTAAGATCGATACGAATCGAACAATTTTTCGTATTCGATGGTAACAAAGAGTGTTGTGGCTCCCGCGACGTACAGTTTATTGTGAATGGAACTATTTTTAGGTAGGTACGATTGTGCTCCAGAACAGCAACTTCTATAATATCTATACGTACATCATTGCAAGCGATAGTCACACAACCCTATTTTAATTCAATTTAAATTAATTACGATCTACACACTCGACACTCAATACATATTATTTTTCATTGAGCGCCACTGCCTCGAAACATGACCACGGACACGCAGAAAGATATCGATCCAGAAGCGCAGGTACTGAACAATCTACTTGCAGTCAAAGGCCTAATTGAAATAAGGGCTGTCAGGTGTCAGCGCCCTAAATAAACCTCAAAGCAGGTCGCCATATTAATAGCACGTTTCGCTCCAATGATAACAACTCCTAATTACTTTTATTAAATCCCCGTCAGCTTTCCTGACTTATTATCAATATAATTATACATTCAGCATTCATACACTGAAAGTATTCACTTCTAGAATTAATCAGCTAGCCAATAACTCTTCGACTTTTACAAAGATGAATAGAAAAAATACTATCTGAATCAGTCAGAAGTTTAACCAAGTAGATTCCACATAATTTGTGGCTCGTGTTCACTATCAGTCACTAGATCATAAAGTGGAGCCGTTATGATGTTGCTATGGATTATGTAAGCCGGATACGGGAGATGAAGTGCCGCAAGAAGTCTGCCTGGAACGCGCTATCCCTTTGCACATAATTTCTATACAGTCTGAATACATAGGATACAGTGTATACCAAGTCTATATCGCAACTAGGTATACTTATCTACCTTGACTAGTGCGCGTCATGTGCAGGCATGAGTTCCTGATTAATCCTACACGTTCCACGTGTTTATTTTTCCTCTGTATACTCTTAAATACGGCCCCTGTAGTATACATATAGAGTATCATCCCCATAATAATATCCGGGCAGACAAGCGAGATAGATCGATCTCAGCTTTTCATAAAGGAACAAAAGTGGAGAGTGAAGGCGTTGATTTTTTTGGTAGGAGTCAATAGAGGTGAGAGGAGCGATTTTCTGGAACCGTTCTATGTGTTACCCTGAGTTCGCTTTACCAGGGCTACATTATGTGCACATGGCTGATCACGTATTCGCCCTTTTCTGCCCTTTTCTTCCACTAGAACTACAGCTGAGCGAATTCTAGCCGAAACTGTACTCCTGCTGTTGGAGACTCTTGAAGTAGAGGATATCCCCTTTATTTCTTTCTTTCTCTCTTCTTGTCAAAGAGGCGCCTAAAGACCTGCTCTTTGTGTGTCCGGAGTTTAGCGAATATGGGGCACAACAAGGGCGGAAGAGTATTCGGATAATTATGAATCCGAATGATGATATCTGGAACACTGAACAATTGTATCTATATACATATATTTATGCTCTACTGCCTGTAGTTGTTATGCGAAGGGTGAGTTATAATGGTGGAAAGAAAGATAAAGGGAGTGAAAGAAAAAAAGAGGAACATCTGTAATTTTCATCAGGTGGTAAATGGGTGCAGTGGCCCTATCGTTGCTCTTTGATCTTTTACAGTTTCGACGAAGTACCTTTTCATTATCAAACCTTTATAGTTCCTTTCTCCTTCAATTTCTTGTGAAACTCACTTCGTGACTTTCTGCTACACGAATATCTTGACTGTGCTCTAGCAGTTAATATTTCCTGAATACGGCCCTGGCCAGCTACTCTTGGACTTCACCATAAAGAATTCTAGAGAAATTTCTTTCAGCACCCGTTTACTAGCGGCAAAAGTTTTATATGGCTTTAAAGCTCTTTTCTTTTTTTTTATTTCTTTTTAGATATCTTGTAGATGGTCCATTCTGTGCGCTATAGAGACCGTAAGACGCTTTATTACAGATCACGAGGTGTAATGTTATGTTTGAGTATTTCCTTGTATATATATACATATATTTGTGCGTGTTATTGAATTATCACAACGATAGAGTCAATGTATAAAACGATGTCTTACATGTAAAAAATGTTTAAGAACGTTTGTGGAATTGAGTTCAAGCAATTAAGCTGAGCCATGATTTATAACGTACAGACTATTTTTATGATCCCGCTTCAGATGCTGACCCTCCAACGTAAACTAACAGTCTGCGTAATGATTAACGACTGAAAGGCAATTAAATATTTCGGGTGCAGGCTGTTTCAAATAAAAATCATAGACTCTTAAACATTGCTGTCTAGATCGCACATGGTATCGAATTGGCACTCCTCCTCATTGTCCGGATAAAGATTTTTCATGATAGAAAGTGGACAAGGCACGTTCTTTGGACATCCTGGAAGATGAACGATTCGTTCTTGATGCATTACCAAAATAGCTGGATTCTTAGATTTGCAGCTGAAATAACATCAATGTTAAAAAAAAGTTAAAGAAAGAATTAGTGATCAAAAATAAGTTGATGGATTCTGCAAGGACAGATTTTATCTTACTCGTAAAGAACAAATGCCAGGTTCGATGCAAAAGCATCAATCATACTGACTCTCCATACACGACTGTCTTCGTGTAAAGTATACGAGTCATGCTTTAATGGTTCCATGTCTTTTGCAACTCTCATCAGAGAAAGTAATTTTAAAATTGTACCAGAATGTGTAAAGTAGACAGTAACGTTAGCGTCTTCTTTGGATCTGGAATGGATATGCTTTAGTAAGACTGTTGGTGGATACTTGATTTATTTACTTACTGGAAAAAATTGAACATGTCGCGCAGAGCAGGACATGCTTGCTCATATGTTAAAGGATACCCATAGCCATCGATCCAATAATATTTTAGATCCTCTGCAAATTCCAGGACTTTAAAATGTTTTGGCAGAAAAACATTACACCAGGCAGATTCTGAATTACTGTACCAAGCAGTTTCAAACGCACATATTGTATACATTAAATTGACAGCATCTGAAAAACATTTTTGAAGATGTTTATTGGCGGGAAGGGCGCAAGAGTCTTAAATTTGTATTTTATATTATAAACGTACCGTAATCTACTTGGAATCCTAGAAGACTGGAAATTTCTTTCAATGTTTCGGATACAACAGAACTCTGTATGAATTTTTTTTCTTCCTCATATGCCTTTGGATTCTTATCTACTTCCTTGCGCCAACGCTGGCACCGTTTATAAAACTAAAACTGAACGAGTTAATATATTGCTTTATGATTATACTATCATAGAAATTTGTTAATTACTCGTAATATAGGGTCTTTATATTCTGGTTGAGGGAACCAAACGTTTTTGCTTCCTTGGAGTCCAAATAACCCAAGAGCAAAGTGTTTTGCACTTTCCTCTGTTCTTTGAGTTGCAGTGTATTTAAACTGTAAAAAAATATATTAGTTTTCAACTTTATATTAAAGCTGTCAAAAACAAATGACAATTACTTTATATGTAAGATTGCTGTACTTTTCTGGGAATAATGTTGGAAATCTTGACTGAAATCTTTCAGCCAGATCGATCATCTCCCTTTCACCTTCTTCAGCAAGTTTCATAATTGCATCCTCAGCAAAATTAAGTTTCCATTTGGCAATTTGAGAAATCTGATCGGACATAAGACTTGATCTATTTGCCGCATAGCTTGACAATATCAATTCCTGTATACGAGGAAGCTTGGACATCATGGTTGGAACATATTTTTTTCCTGGGAATCGTGTACCATGTCGTACCAAGAGCCATATTTTTTTCTCGATACATCCTAAATATATGAATATCTATTATACTACAATAAACAATTCAACTAACAATAATAAGGAACACTACTACTCAACATACCTGGAAAATTGATCAAAGAATCATTGAGATTAGCTATGAGTCTATAAGGAGTCTTCGTCCCTAACTTACATTTATAAGTATCATTATTCTCTAAACATTGAGATACAACAGAGAGACCTAGATAACCTATATAGTATAGCACTATCAGTTGGTAAATCTTCCAATCCATTCCCACATAAACAAATCACTGCAATCTTAATATATGTGACGATGATAAGTCCTCAGCGTCGGCGAAAGGGCATCCTTAACTAGATAATTTCCAAAAGGTAGAAAACTTAATATTACAAGAAATTAAGTTAAACTCGCATTATAAAGGGAATCTCTAACGAAATATTAATCATTCATTGTGCATCGGCATTTGTAATTATGTAATATGACTATACATATCTGCTCAGGGCGTTTATGATCTATACGCGTTCGCCTTTATCGTTAAGTATAACAAGATTGCTGTAACGTTCTTTCAGACGTTTGAGAACTACTGTGTTATATACGTCTCATACTGAAATGTCAGATGAAAACGAGGTTATATCGACGTAGACCGAAATGTATTTAACTCGTATTTCGCGATGATTTAAAAAGTGACACGTTCTCCCGTGTCGTAGAAAAGCTTAACGTAATTCCTAAATAATATAATGTACACCACGAAAACGCCGACACTTCGTATCGGCGAGGCCGATCTCAAATGTAAGAATGGTTGCGGATTTTATGGAAACGCTGAGTGGCAAGGATATTGCAGTAAGTGTCACCGAGAACATCTTCAGAAGCAAAGAGCACAACAGGAAGGTGCCACTGGGGCTCAGAGCCATGATAGGTAATGTTTTATATTTAGAACAGATAATTCGAATTTCAGTCATTTTTATTGATAATCTTTGCTCAGTGAGGGTGCAGGCCGTACAGCTGTATCAGGATTTTACAAGTTTGAAGAGAAAAGACGTCAACAAGATAAGAAAAAAAAGTTATTGTCAGTCTTCAGAAAACCTACGATGAAAGGTAGAGTTCACAAAGAGAACTGTTATAGCGACCATTTTCTGTTACTTGTTTATCAGTGTAATTTATATAATATGTTATCTATAGCTCAGGGTTATGAGGAGCTTCTGCAAGAATTAACAAAAGACAACCCAGACTTGGATAAGGTTAAGGCCGAGAATAGAGACCTGATAGCACTTATTGCAGAAACTCCAGCAGAAAAGGATGTGCGCAAGTGCATCCTGTCCTTCGTCAAAAGTATTCTTCAGAATAAAGATATTAAGAAAATCGATGAATTGTCTGAAATCACTCAGACATTTTATCAGAAATTTGCTAAACGCATGGAAAATAGTCCCAACTACACAGGTATATTATTATTCTCAATTATTTCATCACAACAATATCAAATGAGTCTAATGAGAACTACGTTTTCAGATGTTGCTCTTGAAATCCGAGAAAGGCTCCTAGACTACGTAGAGAGGTCTGCTATGACCCTTCTATACAGGATCCTCTTCTGTCCACCATCCACCACCGATGAGGAGAAGGATCTTGCCATTCAGAATAGGTCTGTGTAACATTCAAGCTCAAGAAAAGGAACTAAATCCAAAAGAAATCATCTAAAATAATATTACTCTTATAGAATACGTCAACTGAACTGGGTCAGTGGAAAAAATTTAGAATGTCGAATACATGAAACTAGTTCAGAGGTACGTGAGCTAGTCTACACATCTATCACAGACCTGCTAAACATGGACTCAGTAAAAGCTCCTCAGGAGAAGCTCGCTTGCGTCGTTCACTGCTGCAGAACTATTTTTCTGCTTCTACAGCAGTCCGTAGGTGGTCCAGCATCAGCTGATGAGTTTCTACCAGCCTTGATATTCATTGTCCTCAAAGCAAATCCAGCCAGACTCAAGAGTAACATAAATTTCATAACAAGATTCTGCAACGCCAGCCGTCTAATGACTGGCGAGGGTGGTTATTACTTCACAAATCTCTGCTGCGCCGTATCCTTTATCGAGAACCTCACGGCAGAATCCCTGAACATGACTGAGAAGGATTTTGATGCCTATATGTCAGGTGAACGAGTACCAGCCAATACCTGGGACTCTGCACTCACCATATGTGAGGTAATGATATAAACTATTGATCATCGATTAATTGTAAGTAATTACATTCTTTTACTCATCGAGTCGTTTTCAGAACATACACCTAATGTGTGAACACATTACTCTACTGGACGAGCTCAAGACGAAGAACAGCGAGATTGTTCGAGAAGCCGAATTGCTGAAGAACGAGATGATCCAATTCCACGAGGATGTCGAGATTAAGGTGAATGAAACTATCCAGAAGACACCCTTGCTGATAACACGATGTCAGAGAGTACCGACTAATTTGGATAGCGAAGACGTAGAGTCTTACCAATTGCCTCCGCCGATAATTCCTCAGGTGAGATTTGTTCTCAACCCGCATCCCTTCACTACTAAAGGAGAGTTACGTCTTTTTAGGTTTCTTTTTTTTAAATTTGGTTCCATGGCTTTTGTACACGCTAGTACGATATAATCGATTTTCTCAGGTGAGAGTGACTTAACGTGCGCTTCTAACAAGACTAACAAGAGCATCTTCGGCTTCCTGTTATTATTTTTATGAAGTCCTTTTTTTCCTCTTACGTCTTCTTTCCTTCACGAGCCTTTATTAATGACCCTGCCACAATTCCTTGGACATAATCTCTCGTTCCAGGTATACTCGGATTGTTTACTGACACAACCTGGAGATTCGAAGTCCTTGATGGAAGACTGCGTCACCCCGTCACCGACCTTCGACTTTGCTCCATTCGACGGGGATGGCAAAGCAGAGGATGATACGAGTCTCATCAGTCTGGATACCCAGTGCGATCTTACTACCCACGATAATCACCCTTTTGACAAGGATACTCCTGACAGTCTCCTTGACGATTCTCATAGCTCCGACGCCAATCTACCCTCGCCCTTAGAACCAATCGCCTCTGCCCAGGAAGATTATCACGGATTTACTCTCCAGGGTTCCACCATACCAACCATTCCCTGTAACACTGGTGATCTCTCATCGGACACCGCAGAACACGAAACGGACAGCTACTTTGGATATTTTCATAATATTTAAGGGTAATTATCTAAACAATCTTGCCTTTTGAATATCTCTTGGTACTAGTTACCAATCCCCAGGAGTCACTTCTATTCGGTGCATCTTTAATTCTATCATTGCCCAATCGAGCCTTCACGAATCAAGATCGTATTTGTATCATAAAACGTAGAGCCAAATTATTAAAGAAATATAATAAATGTACTAGCATAATATGGACGGTGGATATAAGTGTTTGTATAGATGCGCTAATTAATTTGTACAAAAAGAAAAGGCAAGCATTAATCTATTTCATGAAATTTCAAAATCCCCTGTCCACATAAAATTCTGTTATCTGTCCGTTGATTAATTATTGCCTATAATGTAGTGGATATCATGGTAAAAAATAATAGCATAGTGTATAATAAATTAACGTAAATTTATTTCCATAATCCTACTTCATGCTCATAAGTTAATCTACAAGATTTCTTTCTCATTGTGTTCCTTAACACGATTAACGCGAATTTTAAAATAAAAATTAGCTCGACTTCTACAGGGCTTCTAATCTTAGTGGTCGCGACGACGAGCATCCTATTATCTCGTATCGTATATGGAATGTATTATTTTAATTCACGCGAGTAGACGGCTCTACCTAAGAATTCACTCATAATTATCATCATCATTCACAATCATTGTTTTCTTAATAAATAACAATTTCTCTCACTTTTACGAAGTACTCACAATAAGTTGCCAGCAGTGCAAAAGTTGTGCCACGCGAAGCAAGCGTAAGGATTCACGTACAAGCGCCATCATTAAGATACGTTAACTGATGCATTAGTAACTATTCATTTCTCACCTATAATATAGTTTATATTAGCCACTACCCTGTCTCATCTATGTATTGGTAGTAAGTACAGTACAGCACTGTACCGAGAATACTAATAAATTACGAATAATGTTGATTCTCTAATAAGCCGAACAATTTGATTAATCAATATTGTATAAAACAAATTCTCAATCGTTCGACTATTCTAGAACCAACATTATCACAAGTATCACACGAGTTTCGCGTACGAATGCTAAACAAAAAAGGTCATCCTCATCTTCGTCTGATGTAGTATACAAAATAAATCTCTCAAATTCTAATATCGTAGCGTGAAAAAAAAAATACGAAAGTACAGCAGAGAGTTTAAAGTTAAGTGCGCTAGTTGTGGGCCGCCTTTTTCCCATTCATGTATCCGATCCACCGTTCGGCAGTGGTGGTGAAGATCGGATCGTTATCAATAGTATTCAGAAGTAAAAGTTGATTGACATGAGTGGAGTGGTAATCCCATCTCGCGAGATTAGGAGCCGTTTTAAGTGTGAAGTGTCTTAGGTCATAGGTCGTTCCTGAGCCTGTGTCATACAGCATGATCATATTCTTCAGCGAGGCCATACCCTGGTTGAAAAGTATAGCAGCCTCGTCTGCGTCTTTACCAGTGGCTATACTTCTGAGGTCGTACAGACCCAAGAGGGAGTAGATGAAGCCATTTAGAATGAAGGACGAGGGTGTTGTAGGATACTCCTCGTACCAGACGTATTTGTCTAGGAACGTAGCTGCCACGCCGCCCTTGCTGGACGATACTCTGAAAGGTCGGAGGCCTCTTACCGATGCTTGTAAATATCGCTCGTCGCCTGAATGATAATAGGCTCTTGATAATACGGAAATTGCGTGACCCTGACCCATACTGGAATACCTATAACGAAGTAATGACTTGTAGATTGTCGGAGTAGATTTAGAGAATTATTTTGATTAACTATATTACTCACCATCCTGGCTCTAGAGTGGCCATTCCACTAGCGACCTTTCGTCTGACAGGGTTGGGCCAACCACCCGAAGTCACATTTTGATTTGCCACGAACCAGCGGGCAGCATCGTAGAATTGCTCCATGTGTTCGCTGGTTGACAGCGTCACGTTGTCAATCATACCAGAACCATAGAGAACCATTTTAACAACCTATGCGATAGATAGGAATAATATTTGTATTGGTACGTAGTGATATTTTGAAAATTTGAATTGATTATGGGAAATTGTACCTTGAGCTTAGACCTAGAGAGCTTTTTCTTGTTCTTGTCATTCAAGTTGAGTCCCTTTTGTAAATCCACTACGAGATCCCTTGTCAATCGTTTCCAGCGATTGTTCATCAGGCCTATTCCGTAGTAGATGTGATTGTTAACGGTGTTCAAAACCAGGTTCCCAGTAGTATAATGTAAATAGTAAGTATCTTTTTTTTCTCTTGACTGTAATTCAATAGCAATGCTACTATTGTCCCTTATACATAAATCCAACTTTAGTACGAAGTCCAGTACATGATCCATTTTTAAAGATATTCCAGATGTACTTGTCTCAGGTGTTGCATATTTCAACACGTAACTACCAACGCGTTTATCATAGATCCTTATCACTACGCAACCTTGTGGTACAGACCAGTCTTGTTTTACTCTGTCTGAATCTTCAATTAACTTTCTATGAGGTTCTGGCTCGGTGAGATTTTTACTGTAATGTGAAAGGCCAAACTGTGCGATTTGTGTTGGGTAATAATAACCTTGGCTTTCCCACTGAGTAGATATTGGCACTCCATCGCTACCACTAACGCATTTTACTCTTTCGCGCACTTCCACATTGTAGTTTTCAAAGGTCATGAACACACCACGAGAATCATACTTGCCCTTAGGGCTCACGATTTTTGAATAACTATGTAACCATTCAAATCTCTCCAGTCCATCGTATATCGCTAGCTTACCATAAATCTGTAAAAGAATTGAATCTTCTAGCTGTCTAATATTATCCAATAGTAATTCTACAAATTTAAAGAATATAATACATTGTAATACATACTTCAAAATATTTGTGTATGAAAGAAAATGGAACATACACTTCATCTCCTTCCTTTCGACATCCAATTGAGTACCCTCCATTTATGTAACAATCTATCTCTTGATATCCAGGCTCATTAGCCAACCGATCTTGTAAACTATTCTGCTTTAAAGATAGAGGAATCATCACAATAATAATCCAGAGCCAATATGATTCTTATAAAAAAAATGTACCTTATGCTGAAATCGTGTCTTCCAGTCTGACGATCTAAAGAAGAAGTGGTTGCCACAATTATTCCAGGATGTCAATATTGAACTAATTACCGCAACAATTATTATGAGAAGAATGATCTTGAAATTAATACGCATCATCATAATAGGCCTGTAAATCAAATCAATGAATCATGACAATATGAAATCATATGAATAACCAGCCAGTGACATTTCATTCAGGTTAGAAAGTTCACATTATCTAAACTTACATGACATCGAATTATAACCATTAGTAATTGGCATTTTTCTCATCAAGTTCCTGAATCACCAAGAAAATCCACGTTTTCTCGGTCCCATCCTTTTTTCATTTCTTGTCATCCTCACTATCAGTACCTGACGTCAAAATGATGACATGGAACCAATGACGCGTACTCATGCATGTACAAAGCACGTCTTTTCCATTACACTGGTATATTTATTACCCAATTAATTACCGCTTTTGAGTCAAATCAGCGCAATAATTGAAGAGAAGCAACTCGATACACACCGCTGCAGATATCGGAACCCCTTCCGAATCAATCTTACAGTGTCGTCAGGTGCTGGATTTATTTTGAAATATTTGTTAAATTACACCTCTCCATTCCAACGAGTTCGTATCCTCATTTATATATATAAAAAATGTAACAGAAGCAACATTACAATAAACAGAAACACATTAGATATTCCATCAACTTGTTTTCCCTGTTTTCGTTTCACCTGCACTTCTTCTACCTGCCGTCTATTACTTAGCTACATAATTGTGCAAGCCTCCAGGAATTTATACCTGGCACCCAAGGACCCAAAAATCACCTGTAAAACTTTCCCTTTACAGTATCTAATATAATAACTCAAGGAATAGACACATCCTCTTCGTCCCTTTATTAGAATAGAATCCAAAATATTTGACCTATTTAACACGATCTCCTACAATATTATAATTGCCTAATACCATGTCCAATTTTTGACCATCGGATACAACATATTGAAAATTCAAAGAGAACTTTCATTCAATTCAATACTATCCATTCATTGGTCGATTCCGTTGTATCTCCTGTTCCATTAGAGAATCCGAACAAGAATAGTGCCACCTTCTAAGCACTTCTATTCTCCCAATACTCCGTGCGATTTTCGGCCGTAAAATTTTCGCCGTGTCCCGGCAAGAATTCGAATTTCTCAGTAACTCTAGCGACCAATCACGTTCCTCCTAACGTTCCGTTAGTTCTGCTCTAACAGAAATCGTGCCACCTCCATGCGTGCCGTATTCTCCTGATACTAAAACTCGATTTTTAGGGGTCTAAATTTCTAAAGTGCCCGTGAAATCTAGGCCCTTAGTACGAGACAGTAATGTTAGATGGCAATAGTGGCGACTAGAATTAACACTGTTTTGAATTATATAGGTATATACATATATATCTCTGACATTTATGCGTAATGCTACAGAGTAGGACATATATGGCAAACAAACTTCTACAGAGGCAACAGGTTACATATCAGAGACGCGTGCATTGTTATCTTACGCGCTAAATATAATCCAAACCGAGAGACATGCGTAATTGCACGTCATGCCGTTGGGCACTGCAAACCATATAGTTAAATAAAAATCGTCGTAATACGCTTAATTAATTAAAACAAAGCCATCGTACAAAAGCATATCCAATTAAAACAATCGTTAAATCATATTTGATCTTCTTTATCTGTTTGCCAAAGACTTAAACAAATTATACCAAGGGGTAATGTAAATTTATATAAGTATTTTGTTTTTCCAACCTCCTCGCAATTTATTCATCCAGGGCCGTAATCCAGTGGGAATGCGTTCTTTTAAGACGTTTCTCCGGAGGATTTCCTGTCAAAGTTCCGCCCGTTTCTAACATTCATAAAGGTAAAATAATTATGGAGTATGTTAAACTTTGGGAATACTTACGTAACAACCCATCCGTATAAAATAGCCTAAAATATAATTCTACACGCGTATACCTATACACGTACTCTTGTACCTGAAGTTGGTTAGGTCGAATTTGCAACGTCGTCGAGGGCCTTTACAGAACAGGCATAGAGCAACATGTCTTATTTACGCTGAAGTGGTTGTCGGCCAACTTAGCATGCAGCTATCATCCAATCTAGTAGGACAATTTAAGCAGCCTGATTCACGCAGCGAAATCATTTAATATTTGACGTCAAGCTTGATTACCGTGTAACAGTGGGTAATGGCCGATTGTTTATACAGGTTGCAGCCCGGCGCCGTACTATCAGACACTACCTACGCGACACAAGTAACGAAAACATACATACACATATAAACCAGAGAAAGACCCTTGAGTGGTTAGAAAATTTTCTAAAAGAAGTGAGCATAATTCATACCAAAAAAAATAATACAGCGTTTCCTCTCTGAGCAATTATTATTAATATACCAAAAAAAAAAAAAAAACATGGCCACCTCGTACAGCCACTTTCTATACGATTCAAATGCCTCAATATAAATCATATATTTTTATGATCAAATTATTACATGAAATCTCTTTTACCACTGCTGGGTATGTGTTTCTAATTGTATATATATGTCCTTAGGATATTTCTGGGCTTCATAGGAAGAAACGGCTGCTCCATTCCTTTTCTACTGGTACATAAACTAAGAGTACAAGGAGGACGGAAAGCCGAGTGTTGACACTAGGAGAGCAGATAAGATAGCAGCTGTAACCGACCAATCGGCTCTCGTACCAACATCGTTACGCACGTCAACTGTTGCTAACTGTCGCTGTGTACACAGTAGAAAAATTGAATTAGACCCGTCTTACAATAGTTTTGTCACCTGGCGTCAATCCGGGGTCACGCGGATTCCTTAATAAGTGTAGAAATTCTTCTGCGGCATACTCATATCCTCTGGCCACGCAGTATGATATACGTCCATATACGTATAGTACCTGGTACAGAGATTTCTGATAAAAGATAACTTCTTTCTAATCTGAGAACAATTATAATTAGTTTTACAGAAATTATTATTGATAATGCAATCAACGCCAACTATTGTTTCAGATTGGAACTTCATAGTTTACATGATCTTTCTTTTTCCTCTGCAACCAGCACTTCCTTCTGATCCTGAGTCGTTCTCCTCTTCTGAAAGTTTTTTAAAATAATTTCTTGTCACCCTGCATATACACATATGTATATGTATAATATGGGATATTAAATCACGTGATAATTTCTCACGCCACAACTTCGTCACTGACCGACGGAGAACTCACGCAATGGATTTAACTAAGTTTCTTACAAACGTGTGAAGAAGAATTCAATAGTGTCAACTTGTTTGGCAAATATAGTTACCCGATGGCTCCTTAGGAGTTATGTTAAATTTAATGGATGTTTAATAAGAGGAGATGGAAATTTACTGTAGCCAATTGGATAGAAATAATTTTTATATTCCCATGGAATGTATGGGCCACTTGTTACTATGTATATTGATAATTTAAACGTTGGAAAAAAGTTTTGAAGAATAAGTGCGACAGTCTTTAGTACATTAAATTAACATAATTCAGTTACCTTGTGGGTGATGGTGTAAAATTTTATGTTCGTTAACGGTCAGATATCTTATTTATTTGTTCTCTTGTATTATTGTACATTATTGATGATTTTATAAGCTATAGAAATATTTATCTGTATCACTAATTCGTACTGGTAAGACTGAATGAGATTTTGAGTATTGAAATACTTGTTTGAGCAGTTATTATACAAAAGTATGACGTGGATATGTTCCTTATCGATATTTTCGTATGAAACTCTATGACGTAACGCGTGTGACTTTGTAAGGTAAACGTAATAAAAGTGCAAGAGCGTCTTTCAACTAAAATTCATACGTAATCTGTGTCATGTTCCTGGAAGGTTTCTATGTGCTGATATACATTGGGATAATGCTACTGAGTTTTAATTATGAAATCCTTATGTTAGATCTTGGAAACCTAATGTTTTTCACTGATAAGGCGAGGAACCCCCGTCATTAAGATTCCATTAACTGTTTTTGAATTCCTGGCATTCTCGGCGTTTCTAATATTTCATTTGGATACATTAATGCACTGCGTATGGATAATAAATTCTTGAAAATACTCTCCTGCTGGATACTTTCAAATTAAACGGATTCTGTTCGTTATACTTAATATATTGGAGAGTTATAAGACAAACGGTATGAAAATTAAGTATTAGAATTATTTCGTACTACGTAGATCAAAACATTAGTCAAGCTGTGCTTTAGGCATCTACTTAAAGTGTACTGTGTACACGGTCGTGTCTCCTTTTTCGATAATGAATCTGACAAAGATACAAGATTTTTCGTAGCACTTTCAGTCCATCATGATACGCAGCCTTGGAATATTCTGGAAAAAATTTTACGAAATTCCAAGCGTTCGAGATATATCTGTGTAATCGGAAAAGGACAGTAAAAGGTGTAGAGCGAGAGACAGGAAAGAATAGGAAAAGAGAGAAAAGCGAGTCCTAGGAAACGTAATGGGGAAACTAAAGCCGTCCCCTTGTGCCAGAATTCAAAGTAAATACCGTTAGAGCGTTTAACTTGGTCCGTGGCGTGTCGGGCAAACAAGATTATATGCTCTAGACTATGGATTTGCAAACAGTTAGCGAGTAAGTGACGCCCTGTGTAAATAAGAGAAGAAATATGTACGTACGTTTATGCCGTAGCGGGAGAATTCGAAGCACATTTATTTTATCTTCTCAGCTTGTCTAGCAGACACTGGCACGGTCTTTCTTTTTTCTTATATTTTCTCCGTCTCTTTCTTGATTATCAATCCTTCTCTATCGAATTATACAGTGGCTGAACCAGAAGAGTGCCGACCACACGCGTGGACCCTCGCGTCGAGTAACTGACTGACGTAGTATTAATTTCAGACAACAGTCGTCTGCTAATCGCGATTTAATTCGAGGCTTTGTACTGATTGCGACATTGTTAAATATTCTTAAAAATATATTAACAAGAGTAAAAACATATTTTAGTACGAGATCAGCGAGGATTCCCCATTGCATTAGTCCCGTTTCTTATTTACCTTTTCAAAATGTACTACTCTAATCATAATGATGTATGTCTCTAAATAAAAGTCATGACTAAGTATAGGATGCTTCTCTGATTTATTAAATGTTTTTATTAAAAAAAAAATTGTTGAATAGCTTCTCAAGGTCGGCTGAATGCCATAACAACATAATAAATATATGCTCAATCAATTCCTTCGGTGTATATTTCCGTCCGCCTGTCTGTGTAACAGAAATATTAGCTTTCGCAGTATCGAACAATTCTACGAAATTAGCGTCGTTTTGAGGTTATGTGGAAAGTTTTAGTTTCAACGCGAATGTCCTAAGCTCCGTGTAATTGGTCGAGTCGAATTGGCATACTGTGAGTAACCGTTTAATCTTTGAGAGGCATCATAAGTTGTGATGAATTTCTCAAACTCAAAACGTCCGTTAAAAAATATCGGCAGGAAAAAATTCAAGAATTATTAACAGAATTGATATCGCTACGATACTAAGGATGAATGGATTTCAATGCAGCAAAACATTCAACGCGTCACAATCGTTCAGTAAGAGTGACTCTCGTACAAGTTCACTGTCTGCTACCATCGCGCGCACGAGAAACGCACGTGAATGTCACGCAAGAAGTATATGAAAATTTGCAGAAATGCTGGTATGTAATATTTTTAAACTTTTAGCAAAAAACAGGTGTCCTACGTGCGATGCAGCATGTCTATAGATATTCATGATCCGCCAGAGGTTCATCTCCTGCGTAGATAAGACACAAGACGAATTTTTCCATGATGGCCGCCTAGGACAGACGTATCTTTAACGAACTCGACAAGACCATTGAATTTCTGTAATAATCGTCTGGACGGATTGTCTGTGACCCTTTCTCGTGTCTTCCGATGCATAAGATAGATTTTTCTTACTTGTTTTTAGCTCCACGGTAATACGATCTACCTCCATTATAGTCTCAGGGTGGATAGACAGAGGATATAACCAAAACTATCAGCCGCGGATGGTTAATCTCCTAGTAGCAAATAATGCGGTAGCAATGTTCTTGAGTCAATAAGCGGTTATGTACAATATGGCTATGTAATGGATAGCGATCACTTTTCACTGCACGAAGTCAGTCGCGGCCCTTCGTTTCATAGGTGAGAATATCGTAGCGATTTAATGGGTGCGCGTGAGAAACTCATAAGGCTGGAACGATCGTTTGGTAGGTTAATTGGGAAGGAAGTGCGTATTAAAAAAAGAACGTTAAACAATCGGGTTAAGAAATTGATGTGTATATATATATGCGCACTACATATTTATAGTTCAGGAATGGATTAGATTAGACTTGTTGTCTCTGAAAGAAATAATGAGAATTCGATTCTGCGTAGTGAAGAGCCTTAGAGTGACAGTATGGAGGGACTCTGGGAGAAATCCTGTACTTGTAGTCTACCTGCAATGTGGAAGATCCAGGTAGAAAAGTGAGAGGAGAATGAAAGAAAAGATAGATAGACGAGTAGCATAATATAAATCACGGAAGAATAGATCGTAGAAAAACGAAGTCGTAATGGTAACCGGGCGGGTCCAGTGGTGCCCCCTGGGCGGCGCGATCTCGCACTAAGCTCTCGAAATCATGTGTTCCCTCAGTATGTTGCGGCCTCTGGCAACGGGTGGTTGTGTGCTTCGTAAAAGTATCCCTTGAGTTTTCTCACCGTGGGAGCGGAGAGTGTCCAATAGTACACGCCGGATAATCGTCGTGCGGTTAAGCGAGCGTCGTGTATTCCGTTGGTAGAACGCAAAGAGAAATCGTACGTGCAGTGCGGAAAGGCCTCCGTGCGCGTACAAGTGCGTCGCGCGAAAGAGATCAAACAAGGCGTCGCGTACCTTCCGCGTTTTCGTTGCATTCACGATTACTTCTTGTTCTGTGCGACAAAAAAAAGAGAGCGAGAGAGATCGGCCGAGACTAAGAGAACATACGACTATACAGTCAGAGGGGAAGTGATACACGGTAGTAGGAGAAAGGGAAGGCGTAAGAGAGACAGGGAGGAAGAGAAGCTACGCGGAAGGAGAGCAGAAGTAGAAGATTGAGGAGAGGGACGGAGAGAGAGCGAGAGCGAGAGTGAGAAAAAGACAGGACTGCGCAAAGAGCGGAAGATCCTGAAGAGAAAACGAAAGAGGAATAATAAACGTATAAATAAATAAAGGAGTGTAGTTTGTGCCTAAGACGGTGGCTTCGTTACGAGAATGAGCTAACCTGCGCTCATTGGATTACCATGCTGGATACAGCCGCGTGTAACAGGTAATGCTAAGGAAACGTCTAAAACGTTTCATCTAACGTGTATAAAGAATATCGAGGCTAGGTGGTAGTTAGGTTGTCTCTTTGAAGAGAAGGAATCCGGAACTAGGTGGATCCTTTTGTTTGTCTCGTTGGTTTACGTTAAGCTCATCGACTTTGATAAGGCGGTAAACAAAGCCGTCGAGGGTTTGAAAGTTCGCGATCATGCGCGTAGAGGAGGCGCGTCCGTCGCTCGTGCCTTCCCTCTCGCCGGGAAGATCCTCTGGTGGTTCATCTGTCCTTCTTTCTCTTTAATCTCCATTTCATTAATTTCCTATGCATTTTTAATATTCAGAAGAACATTCCTTGGGCCTTTTTTTAAAATTTGTATACCATGGACGATACTATGTTGTTGAGTCAAGTCGAAGGCGTCGTAGTGCTTCAGGATGCGCTTATATCCCATATATAAAAAGGAAATGACGTTACGTGATAGGATTACTGATAAATAGGGTTATTAAGAAGATATTATGATAACAGAGAGACTACGTTTGCTTGTTATTTTCTATGAAAACTACCACGGCTACTGCACACCATGGAAGGTTAGAAAAACAAGTATGACCACGGCAATGAGACGCTTAAGAATATTGAGAATAGTGAAAACTGCGGCGCGAATAAGGTCTCAGCGTTTTACATGTATTTTTGTGCTATGCGAATAACTCATACAGTCGTAGATTGACAAGAAAGCAACATTCGGAAGTCCATGTGGTAAATGAATTTTTTTTTCTTTACTTTTTATTTCGAGCTAGACGCACGCGAAAGGTTAAATAAATTTTAGTTATATTTCTGGAGGCTGATTGGCCTTCTCATGATTCTGTGTGATTTTCCCCGTTACACCACACATGGCGCCAACGAATTCCAGTGGATAAAGCCACCAAGAATATAAATATATGCAAATTTATGAATCGCTCGATTCCATAATTTTCGTATATTTATACCCACGAAATACAGTCAATCGAATGTGTTCTCTGTTGCGCTGATTTCACGCGTATTCGTTAATGATTGATTACCGTTCATGTGAAACTCAACAAGTCCCCAACACAGGACGTTACTGAATTACCATTTTCAATGTCGTAAAAAAGTGAAACGAGATTTCATCGTATCTTAAATGAATTACCCAGATGAGAATTTTACAAAGAGAGGGAGAGAGAGAGAGACGTATATATATACGTATGGCTTTCTTGGTTATAAGTTCGCAAGATAAATTCAAGATTTCGTGTCTTTTAAATAATTACTATTGTACATAACAGATATAACGAGAATCGTGCGCTCGCTTAAGCCAAACGAATGGAGAAACAGGTGTTTACCAGTTTTCAAGGACCCCATGCTATTTTCAATTTTAGTTACCTAGGTTACATAGCGATCTTCATACCTCCCGGTCGACATGGACATCGTGGTCACAGCAAATGGAGTGCGAAGAAATTTACGTGTGCAATTATTATTGTCGGGATGCCGGCCAGAAAAGAATGCTCTGAGTAGATTTCTGGCGGGAATAGAATGACACTGGTTGAGTAACGAGGAGCAAGTAGAGACTGGCGATTTTTAAGTACGTATTAAGTAGCGAATAAAATGTCGTCTCGTTATATACAGTGCCAGAGTCCATTGCCAGTTATCCTAGCAAATACATAGTATAGAAAAAGACATTAAGATTAGTCCGAATGAATTTTTCAGGCGTTTAACAATTAGTCCGTGGAATGTCCTGCATGGAAAAGTACAGTAGGAAGAAAAGAAGTAGCGAGAAATACGGCGAGGACAGTCGGGACACAATTTATGTACGACACGATGGACGCTCGAGAGAAGCCAGAGATAACGGAGGACTTTGGGTCGTGCGCGAAACAATGCAATAGGAGTGCGTGGGGCTTGCGAGTAGGCGCCACGGTTGTAAAAATAGCTTTAAAATATTACAGCACCCGAGAATTGAACCTTGTGGTGTTTTTGGTGGCATCGACGAGTCCAAGTGATCATTGTGTCTCTCTAGAGGTTCGACAGGCCGGTTAGGGCTCCTGCTATCCTCACTCCTATACGCCCGTATGCATCGATGCACGGGTGAATGCATACTGAATCTACAAAGTCGCGCATGCGCACGCCAGTTCTAACCGCTATAACGTATACGGATGCTGTTCAGCCGCTGCCAGCATGTCTGCCGGTGCTGTTCTATGCTATTTCATGTTATACCATGGCTAAGGCACTGTACTATACATACAGTATTGTAGTGTATTCTGCTCCGTGCTGTGCTACGTCGTCGTGCTGTCCCTGTGCTTGGGCATGCACACGAGATCGGCCAGAGGCGCGAACGGTACCGAGGATTCCCGAGTATACACGAACCCGATCGACTCGGCCGAGAAGTAGCCGGCCGACTGGCCACACACAAACGACTCGAAGTAAACCAAACCTACCGGTCCTACTGGGCTGGCTGATCTGCCTGTCTGCCTGCCTGCCTGCCTGCCTGCTTGCTTGACTGTCTTATGCTGGTTATACATGTATATACATATATATGTACCATCATTGCTTCCACAAACTATTCACAGTCTACTTCTTAGATGTATCCACTGAGAATATCCAGCTACCCTACCTGGAGTAAATGGAATCCATCCTATAACGATACCTTCGATCCCAGACGATTCAGCCGATTCTATCGCTGTGCTCCTCGTGCCTGCCGGCTACCGGCTTATTTATAGAACGCCGGAGTAACGTTATACACGGAGTGGGAGCCACGCGAAAGAAAAGCGGCTGACTCTACGACCACGTGTTATAATGCTCTCACCGTCCCGACCCGAGACGGATTAGCAAACGTAACGTAGTTGTAACTCTTGGGCCTGTGGTTTTTTAATACTGAAATTAGTTTCTGGTTTTAATAATTTTTCTAACTTTTCAAGTAACTTACTTTTTCTTCGACTTGGCTCCCAGAACTCGTCATAGACAATTATTTGCCTAATCCCACTCCTAACCAATCTCTCTTCGTGTAACCTTGTTATTTCTTATAGTGATTGATATTAGTTATATCAGTTTACATGCTTTGGCGGATGACAAGGATCTATTCCAGGGGATGAGTCGTAACGTCACACGTTGAGCAATGTTTGAGAGACACTTGTCAGGCATTAACCTGCGATTATCGTACCAGTATCGATCCGTGATAGCCAAATGAATTCTGTAATCTGGCGCTGATAAGTTAAATCATTAATGTCCTTATCAGTAGCACATCACAGGGAAGTCAGTCGGTCGGCCCTAAAATATAAAAAATTCGGGATTTTGAAAAAATGCCCACGGCCAAGTTTTTCTTTTTAAACGACCTTACGTAGTATCCCATTTTTGTACTCGGATGAATTTCGAAATTTTTTATTATAATTCGAATGTTCAGTCTCACGCCTTTTTGGTATATATATACTGCTTTGAAAATCGCTGGCACGGTACCACGTTGATGTCTCAACGTAACACCCACGTATCTCGCGTTGCTTAAGCTATTCAGTGGCAGAAATGTGTCCAAACTTTTTCTACGACTTGTTTACGAGCATTTTGCTCATCGAAATAGGTTTTGAAACAAATTCTTTGAATAGCTTTCATTAAGTGGGAATCATCAGTAGAAATAAGTTCTATCAGTCTCAAACAAGAAAATGGGTAACGAACGAAATTCTTGCGTAGATATGATACTGCAGTGTTTGATTGAATTTTTTGGATTGTTTTTCTTTCTCGAAAATCCTAATAATTAATAATTTTTCGATTTTCAGGTGGCTGTTTGACGTTCAGGCCGAAACGGAGAGTCCTCTCTGGCGTCATAATGCTTGCAAAATAGCAAACGACCATCGACGATCTTCCTGCTGAGGACAGCTTGCCATGTTGTTTAGGTGGGTTTTAAGCAACGGCGTCCTCAGGCTAAATTTGCACCTCGGTTCCATTGCAAGTGAGCCTTTATCTTTTCGCTACTACTTCAAGTTCTTATCCAAGTATTTAGTGCCGAAGAAATTAGCGTTATCACGGTCCACTTCCGTCATAAAGCCACATACTTCTTATACGGATTTTTCTTTCATTTTCAAACACGTATCCATACTCGTTGTATCTCTGTCGTTTTCGCACTTTATGTAAATATTCACGGGCAGAAGCACAGTATGGATTTTCCTAAAATTTTCTTCCTTCTTGTTCGCATTCAGCCGCCAAAAATCCGATCGACCCAAAATATGCTAATCTAAATATACACGTAGAAGGTATATAACCATTAATAACCATTCCCATTCATTTAATCGGCTGTAACTAGATTCCAGCGGCTCGTCCCAGATGGTATATTTATAAGCGGGCAGTCTCAGGTTATTGTTTTACTACTATATTTGAAAATGACTTCTGAGACCAGCTTCTGGTTTCCTTCATTTGCATTCAGATCCACGCCAATCCAATATCCTTTTGTCGAATGTGGCCTCTGCCATTAAGTAGCTGGAATATCTTGCATCCGTTTATAAAATCTACACCAGGCACCTTCTGTGGCTATCAAAGATTGTTTTGGTCCTGGTTTTCATTTTATTTCTAGTTTTTATTATTTCTTTTTTTACGGACAAAATAATTTACCATTGGCACTACGTATGCGGACCTGTCCCTGGGAATGAATTGGATGAATTTCATAAGTTAACTGGCTTGTACAAGGAATCAGATAAAAGGTGAATTTCTTCGCGGAGTTTATCCTCCCAGTTATCCAGGGGCTAATCAATGAGTCTCTAAGTGTATTAAGTGCCAGTTGAAAAAAAAAATTTTTTTCCAGATACTATCACATATCACGAGCAAGGATTCAATCCACGCATGTCTTTTTATTAAGAGCGTTGAATTCTCTATTATTTTTTTGTCTACTTGCCCGTTACTAATTACAGTGACTTGGCAGCAAGTTCCACCCGTACCATTATTAAACCACCAATTGGCCACTGACTGCTTAATTTGGTGAATGGTCGTTCGGTCGTTCTACAAAACTCACGGAATATTCCAACGACTCACAATTCCAGTACATTGATGGCAACCGATAGATTCATGGTGTACAGTAAAAAAATTTTTTTTTCATAATTTTAAAAAATACACAAAACTACTTTTTTTCCACTTTCAATGTAGTATCCACATTTACAGCGTATCCTCAAGTCAGAAGTTATTCATAAGCGAAATTCGCAGGCGTTAATCTTAACAGGACATTGAGGTGGTTCTGAACGAAGCGTAGTTCGCCTCTAGTGTAAATGACGAACGCGTGATACGCGAATGCTAGGCATAACCGCGGGGTGTTTTTTTTTTGTTGCGGTTACAGCGTCTTTGGCTCTCTCGTACGCCCATCTACTTCTCTCGAATAGTCCTAATTTTACTTCTCTCTCTCTCCTTCTCACAGAACGGATAACAGATTTGGTTCGGGCGACATAGATAGGAGAGAGTAAGCGAGATGTGAGTTATGAATGTTTATCTAAATGATATGCACCGCGAGTGTTGACCCTGGATTGCGTAAACGTTCAGCTACTGGCAGGCATTTATATACTTCTCTTCTACCTCCTCCCTGTTACCGCGTATCTTCGTCTATTACTATTCCCATATACTATTAATACACTGTACTCGTCGCCGAGCAGTCAGACTTTCGAGTACCGCAAGATGCTATTAATTTTTCCTAATTACGACGACGTTCACGCTCGCTTGGCTAGGGATCGGAATTACGTGCATTTAATTGCGATTTCCTTTAATTCAAACGGCATAAGAAGCTAGTGACTTCTTTCACTACACACGAGTAAACCCTTGTGTATACGCGGATATATCACGTACTGGTAGACAGCTATACTTTATCTCTATGTAATTTTGCGATTCTTCGTGTGAAATTAATTAAACATCCTAATGGGAAGCATTAACGTTGAACCTAATGGCGAGACAGTCTGCGTGTAACGTTAACGGCCAGGCTCTAAATCCTCGGTCTGTATATTAAATCAAGCAGTGCTCTGAGGGTGTAGAAAAACAAGGGGATGGCACCAGCTGTGTGTACGTAGCTTGTTAATAATTCCTACGACTAAATTAACGGGATCGAATGGATAAACTAATGCGTTTCTCGATGCCGGTGAATTGGACTAATGACATCCGTCAGTTATATTTTCCTTTTGATCATAATGCGCGCGCACGCCCCGGGGGATTATGGGGTTGAATATTTCAGTGCACGCGGACGTCCTTAACCGAGTCCTGGGGTATTAGCTTTCGCAATCTACCCGTTGCTCGATGACTTTGGGTGTAGCGGATGTAAGTTTCTAACCTCAAAGGAACGAAGAGTACAGGAAGTCTGTTGGGAGCTGTCATGAAACGTCAATGATGATGGCTCGTGAGTAATCGAACGGATGGTTGCTGATGACGAATCGCCACTCCGTGTGATGTAACTCCGTGACGGATGACTATTGTTGTAACTGGAATAGACGAAGAGACCAGTGGCGCCACTGTGCGGCTTTTCTGGGCAACGTTAGGGACTCCGCGTTGTGTACACACTGGATATGCATATATGTACTTTGTAATTAAATTGAGCAGGCCGAACACTTATTTGCTCGGCGTCTCTCTGCGTGTAGATCCAGGTGAATTTGTATGGCGTCGAACACGATGTCGGATAAATGTACGCGCAAGCATTTAACATATTGTATCATGTAATTATGCAATGACGTTAATGAATCGTTAACATTATGTTACGCATTGAAATCTTGGTGGTGTATTAATGATTATTGACCGAATCGCAATCTGTCAATAGTGTCGGATGATTGAAGGACATGCAATACGGGCTGTTAACCAATGTCACGAACATCGTTTGATAAGAGGATCGAATCGGTGCCATTTATAAATCAATTGAACTGTAGGCGCTCTAGATATAATGTGGCGTTATGCTCAAGAGACACTTTCGACAGAGTGTACTGATCGTTAATGCGATATAGCCTATCGAGCACTTGGGCCAGGTTGAATTAGGATATTTTTATTACGAGTCTAGTGATAGGTGGCAATGCTGGGATATATATATAGATACATATATAATGTGTTTTGCGATGATATTGCTTTGCATATCGATGATGATTGTCAAATTAAATTGAATGATGACTTTGATTACAGGTGAAGCAGGAGGGAGGCGCTGACCGGTGGGGGCGGCGGCCATGCGCCCCGGCCCGCCAGATTCGAGCCGACGCAGGCCTCCCCGTCGCCAGCCCCCGGCCCAGCTGCTGCTCCTCTTTCTACCCGGCCTGCAGGCGATCCTCTTCCTCCTGATTCTGGCCACAGTCGTCGGGCCCCCTCTCACCGTCGCTGATTCATCCTCACTGCCTGGGACCCTCGAGCGTCCACCTCACAAGTCCCAAAATCTCACAATTGGCTACCTCACTGCTATCAAGGGAGGTCTCAAGGATCGGCAGGGACTCGCTATCTCTGGAGCACTCTCCATGGCATTGGATGAGGTGATCTTCTTAGGCTTATGGATACTTTTCATGGGACGAGAGTCCGCTCGTGTCTCTGTATTCTATGGGCTCTGGCATTGGAGACTGATCGATTGTGTCCTGTACTGTTGTTCCGTTTGTACACTATGAATTATCGTTACTTTTGCCTTGTCGCCAGTGCCCGGTGCATTTATTAAGTGTGTTACGTAAATGTAGCTGCGAAAAAACGGCTCTTTTATGCATTAACGGGGGTATGACTAATCCTCTCTAATGATCTTATAATGCATGTGGGATCACCTTCTTGTTTCCTTCCTGGAACAGTTGCCAAAGTCTTACACGCCAAAGTAACATGTAGCACACATAAATATAGTCCGACGTGTATAATTCTGTAAACGGCGTCATTAATTTTAATAATGATCTCTATGATCTTTCTCGTGGCGAATTGGCTTGCCGTAAATTTCAGCGTTTGTAGCAAAGCAGAGATTTCTCTGCTGCCTAGAGTGCTCTAGAACGACAAGTAACCCTGTACGACGTTACCGATATCAATATCGGTACGCCGGTGTATGCCATTGCCTGGCTGCATTCTTAATGCAAATTACTCGATGTAAATGGAACTCCTAGTGCAGCGGCTGACCGTTTTAGAAATTTACTCGGATTAAGCCATGGCTCTTTAATACTATCAGGCGCGCTCAGCAATCCCGATTTAACTCTGTAGTTAGCTTTCGGCAATTATTCCCTTTTAATAATCCCAGGCCCCTCTTATCTTTCAGATAAACAGCGACCCGAATATATTACCAAATGTGAGGCTGGTGATGCGTTGGAGCGATACCCGGGGTGAGACCGTGGAGGCAACCAGGGCGATGATCGACATGATCTGCGACGGGGTAGCAGCCTTCTTCGGGCCAGAAGGTTCTTGTTACGTGGAGGCTATAGTAGCCCAGTCTCGCAACATACCCATGATCAGCTACGTGAGTACATGCTAATCTGTACAGTCAGGAACGCCCGTAGCTTTCCACGTAGCCCAACGTAACACTCTTAATCCCCGATGGCAGCAACAAGCTCGGCTATCTTGGCTCCACGTTCCGCGCCATGAGAAAATCGAACGACGGACCAGGAAGCGACGGTCGTCGTCGCGACGGCAACTGGAAATACAGGGAGAAAGGGACGACGGATCCGATATTATTTTATCGGCGACGCATTTGCATGAAAACTGCTGATTCCCCTGACCTTCGCGGTCTATTTATAGCCGAGCCTGTTGATGCCCCACGCAGTCGGCCGGACGCTTACCTGGTCCGGCTTGGCTGGCCCAGTACCCGACGTTCGCCAACTCCTATCACTATATATCCTATCCTTAGTCTTCATGTGTTTGATCTCGATCACTTGGAGCACCGATTCGAACCAGCTGTCGATATCGTTTTATTTGAGATGTCCACTATCACAACAGATACAGTCTTCTCTTCCATACTTCGGTCTCCACCTGATACGTGATTTTCATCAGACACCTAGTGGACCAGTCTCTTGTGTATCATCTCGATGACAAGGTTATTCCTACTTTTTTTTTTATATATCCTCTCCTTTGCTTTTCACTTTCCAGCTCTTCGACCCACGTCAAAACCTTAATATGTATCAATGGACTCGGATCCTATTTCCAACCGAGTGAATGCACACTCCGGGCTCTATTGCTCCATTGTTACGGTTGATAGTTGTGCCCGTCCGGTTGTGTCCTCTCGTGAGTATATATTGTGGCCGACGTGCCTCTACTATATCCTGACAGGCCGTTGAACACGTATTTCTCATGTTTCCTTTGGAGCCTCTCGGACGGTGAGCTTCGTTGTATCAGAGGGCGCTTCGGAGCTTTATCACTTTTCACCACGTAGACTGTGCTCGGGCAATTGAATAACTTTTCAACCGTTCGTCTACACAGGGTCAACGAGTGTAGAGTTCCAGTGCCAGTTTTATGAAATTTTCTTAAAAAAAAAAAAGAAACTACAATGCCTAACATGGTGAATACTTAATTATATCGTTTCATCTTGTTTCTCGTCGTCTCTTCGAGTCCTCCTTGCATTCTTACGTCAGTGTCATAAGGACGGCAAACGTTTTGCTCTCCTTCGGGGCGAAACTCAGTCAATTAAACCTTAATTGGTATTATGCCCGACGCAAGTGACCAAACTACGCGTACTCAACGAGTTCAAACGAAACGCGTAACTCTGAAATTATTTCTACGCCTTTCCCGACGCCATTTAACTTTCAGAATTCACTGCGACGCGTCTTCTCGACTTGACGATACCCCATATCACGCGAAAACCTCATTCCGCCTTGCCGAGTGCATTCAGCTGAGCCACGTTCGACTAACGTCCAATTTCATTGGACTCTATTTATCCGTAGTACCGTTATAGTACCGTTAACGCGTATGACGCTTTGTCACGGAATTATTTTAACGATAATCATCAATTCGTATAATCCATTTGGACGTTGAATGAAAATCGGCGCTCTGGTTTCCGGTCGTTATCATCGCCACGACCACTCTAGAAGCGACGTTCACGCACTTCAAACACTTTGAAAGCTGGCTTCGGCGACGTCTGGGCGCGCTTACAAAACCGGCGGCAGGTCTTTCGCCCCGCATTTACTTCTCGGAATTGTGTTGCCGGCGGTTCCTTGCTCCGCCGCGCCACATTTTCAATTCGTAATTTTGTATGTATTTTATTCAATTGGTGTTATCGTCGTCGTTGGTGGAAAGACGTAAACGGGGGTAGGGGGCACAGAGGCAGTCGGAGAAGAGAAAAAAAATCGTTTGGCCATCAGGTCGCGATGACGCAAGACCATGAGGCAACTCAGAGGAGCAAGGCCGTATTTTATAACGTTCCGTTCACAACTAGCGACACCCCTATGAAGTTTATTGAACAAGTTTTTTTCTTCAGAAAACAAAACGTACCCGACTCCGTCGACGTCGTCGAATCTTCCGAATACCGATTTTACACCTGATCGCTAGCTGCTTCTCAATCGTATCTGTCCAGGAACTTCAATGGGGGATAAATCGTCTTTCCGTAACGCCCGATGACGATCTTCGGTGCTTGTGATTTACATTTTAAGAAACATTTCCTGCGTTCTCAGTCTCTCGCAGCACCGTTATCTTTCCGTCGAATTCGAGTCGTACGAAGTCAGTCGTCTCGCGTCATTATTTAAGCATTCAAGGATACGACTGTGCTGTAGTACAGCTTACTAACTCGCTGTGTTTATCGCGGCTATATTTAGACGGCTATTGCTTGCCAACCCGACGGACGGACGAAAAGCTGGTTCGCACCACGCGACACAAACGCACGCCTGCCTTCTCCCTTTCTCTTCTTCTTCTCCTCTTTCACCTCGGCACCATCCTTAATTCGCGTTTTGTTCTTGTTTATTCTCTGGTCCCCCTCCCCCACCCTTCTTTGTCTCCCTTGTACTGTTTCTCTCTCTTTTTTTTCGTTCTTTTTCATACACCCTTTATTTTTTCTTCCCTCCTTACTCTCTTCGGTCTTCAGCCATTCTCACTGCGCTAGTGTCGCACTCCGCTACTGCCTGCGAGTTAACGTTTTCTTTCGTCCTTCTTCCCTCTGCTATCTTATGCCTCGTACGTAATTACTTTCTTCTTCTTTTATTTCTACACAGGATCTTTTTTTCCTTGAACTAGAAAATCGATTCAAGCTGCCGATTGGTCGCACAATACCACTCCTTGGCATCTGTTCCAATATTTACACCCCCCCGGGTCTTGTGTGTATGTATATCTATACGCGCGATGACAATACACGATATGTATATATGGGTATATATATAGTATATATATGAACGCAGGGCCGTATCCTCCTTGGTCGCCCCGTCGACCCCTCGATCCAATGTATTTTCGGACATTCCACTCTAGCCTATTTATAAATCGCTCCTGGATTATTTTAGGCCCCGACCGGCTCCTCTGAACCGTACGCCGACGCGATGCACTTGTCCTATTTACATCGTAGCTTCGCTTACCCCTTTCGAATATACAAAATAGTACGACCCCACGTGGCCACCTGTTTCACTCGTGAATTTTCACGTGATAAACGATACACACCCCCCGTCCATTTATCAGATCATCCCTATATCTATATGCAGCCCAACTGTCATCTCTCCGCACAATAAACGAGTAAATGTAACAAAGAGCTCTTATAGACGGTGTCAAATATTTTTCGAACCCCCTCAAAAGTAAGCTTCCGGTTATTGGTCTATCTTTGACACTATAATTATACATTTATATAACTCCGCAGCCCGCAAGGTTTATTTTACACAGGATACCGTCTGCTATAACCACTTTCCACGCTCATCTTTCTATAATGGTACGCTCTAAAACAATGACGGCCTTCTTCTTCTCCTCGTTACTGCTTCTTTTATATAGAAAAGTGTCGCCGTCGTAAATTCCTTCGGTTCTTACCGAGTCACCAGCTCCCTTTCATTGTCTCTGTGTACACTGGGCATTTCGCTCTGGGTTGAAACCACCTGTTGAAAATCCATCGAATCTTTCAGGGCGTATTCCCATTCCGCGTTTTACCATTCAAGGGGATACGTAGGAGCACGCGCGACTATCGCTATTTGTCTGCCGTGCTATAAATAGACTCTGTTGATTTATGAATAAATGAAAGCGTGCGTACGTGTTGGGAACTTGCTCTCGGGATACTCGCCAGAGTGCGTATACCAAAGATCCCCACCATCCACCATTGTTCCCCATACATACCATGTTTACCCAGTACCAATAATGTCGATGCTCCTTGTTAATAATACTTATTTTACGTTTCGGTCGCTCCTGGGACCGCCAAAGACGTCGACGTTCTTCCCCGTCGGTAATGCAGGGAACCAGTCCTGAACAATGCCGGTTGCACAACGACTTCTCCTCTCAAGGTGGTCTCGTCTAAATATAGCAAACCGGGACCGAGAATAACGGCCGACAATGACCAGAACAGGACTAAATGGGTCAATGCAGGATATTACCCAGGTCTCAATTTTATGACAGACGTCTTCTTCGAGGCGTGGACTCCGACTATGTTCTCCAGAAGTAGCCGCGGTTACGTCGTATTCGACTGTTTCTTTCACGTGGTCTTTATTGGTTCGCCTATTGCGGCACGCTTGGTCTTCTTCTGTGCCTGGGCAGTTGAGAGCCGTTCGTTAAAGAAGATCTGACCCCCCCTCCCCCCAGTTGTCACATTTAATTTATATGTTAATGAGCGCATGGTACATTCCAGCAGCTCTCAGGCTGAGAGTCTCTACGTTCTCCAGGTTATATTTAACCGGCGCGATTTATTCCCCTCTCCATTCCATCCACCACTTGTCCCACCTATCCACCCGTCTCTGCATCCTCTTAACGTCGTCTCTCTCTTTCTTTCTGTATTCATGGTGCGAACGACCGTAACGCTTGAATTTTCATGATCGCAGAAATGCTCGGACTACAAGGCTTCCAAGGTGAGCACCTTCGCACGCACAGAACCACCCGACACCCAGGTCACCAAGTCTGTCATCGCTCTTCTTCTTCACTATGGATGGAACAAGTTCACCATCATCACCGAGAGCGCTTGGTCCACCGTTGCTCGCTCGCTTGAGGATCAGGCTGGCAAACATAATCTTACTGTTAATCATTATAAGACCGTTGAGGATCGTCACACTTGCTGCGAGGACAGGCTGCCTTGCTGCCAGGGCAGCATATGGTTTCAGCTTATACAGGAGACCAAAAATATGACACGGAGTCAGTGCAGCTTTTTTTTGTTTTCATTTAGTGCTTACTACCTTTTGTAGATACCTGATAATAGTCATTCTGCATGATACTTGTTATTGGGTTCAGTTTTTTCTTAGACTTTTGTTGACTGTGTAGACAGTTTTTTTTTCCGTATTTGAACACTATGCGCTTATTACAATTTTGCTGTGGTTGTGTAGGGGATGTTGTTTGGGGATGATAGCGTTTTATTTGGATTTTTATTTTTAGTTTATATTTTCCTGGGTACTGCCATGTCTCTCATCGACATGATGAACTCCATGCAGAATCAGAGGCTACTGGATAATGGGGAGTACATGGTGATTCATGTTGATATGATGACCTACTCGCCACGCGAGGCACAGAAGTACTTATGGAGTGAGTATGCTTGCAGATATTTTTGTAGGATAGATTATACTTCATTTGAGGAGCATTTGATAATTGATTTTTCTATTTTTATCAGAACCGGAGCACTTCGATCATTTGAAGAACTGTCTCGAGCCCAAAGATTTTCTTAAGAGGGCTCGCTCTCTCATGGTCGTCGTATCCACGCCACCCACACAGAATTACGAGGAGTTCACGAAGAAGGTTCGCGAATACAGCAGCAGGGAACCTTTCAATTTTGTAATACCCGAGTTACTGAGAAAGTATGAAAAGGTACACTAGGGTTCATAGGTTTGTTACTTTATTTAGAAAACAAGCATTTGCAATTGTCAAATTTTATTTCAGTACGTTTCTATTCACGCTGCGTATCTGTACGACTCGGTGAAGCTGTACGCGCGCGCCCTGGATCAGCTTCTACGGGATCAACCTGATCATAGCTTAGAGGAAATTGCCAGCAACGGCACGCAGATCATAGACACGATAATAAAAAATCATACCTATCAAAGTGTCAGTGGCGCCACCATTAAGCTGGACAAATTTGGCGACTCCGAGGGAAACTTTTCGGTTCTTGCCTTGAAGAAGGACTCGTTCCGTATGGAAAACTTCTCCTGCGACTATCAGATGAAGCCGGTGGGACAGTTCCAGCAGGGTGAAACTCTAGTGAGTGAGTTGTTTACGACATTCGCGCGATAACGATCACCAGGCTGGACCGGTGTCGATTCTCCACTGGGAGAGAGTGAACTTTCCGTTGACCAAACTTGACACGCAGGTGTATAGACCATCGGAGGCCATGGATTGGCCAGGAAAGAACAAACCGGAAGCTGAGCCCGGATGCGGTTTCCTCAACGAGCACTGCCCCAAGGATGACACGCATCTTCGCAGTATCGTGGCCGCTGGAATCCTGGCCGTTCTCCTCTTCTGCGCTGCCGTCATTACCATGAGTATCTACAGGAGATGGAAAATTGAACAGGAAATTGAGGGTCTTCTATGGAAAATAGATCCAACCGAGATCCACGGATATCCCCATCTTGACAATAAAATGTCATCCCCTAGTAAGGTGAGAGTTGAATCACAAAAAAAAATTCTTTACTCCATTTCATTACTTCTCAAGTGAATACAAAAGAGTCATAATTGCGTCATGCATATTTTACTACATTGATATATCTGTGCTATGACTAACTTATTTTTAAACATTCAACAGAACAAACTGACATTACACACAGTACGTGTGCTTCTTATGTATAAACCTGTTCAGAGGTATTAATAGCCCTGTTCAATATTCACGTGGAGTGTATTATGTAACATTGGCAAACGTTTATTCGGATTCCAGTTAAGTTTAGTTAGCGCAATGTCCTACGAGTCGAGGTGCGGAGGTCAAGTGTTCGCCCAGACCGGCCACTACCACGGTGTCGTGGTCAGGATAAAGGAACTGAAGTTCTCAAAGAAGAAGGACATCTCGCGAGACGTAATGAAGGAAATGCGAATATTGCGCGAGATACGCCATGGAAATCTCAATTCCTTTATTGGGGCTTGCGTCGAGCCCATGAGAATACTGTTAATTACCGATTACTGTGCCAAAGGAAGTCTTTATGTAAGCACAAGATCGTTTCGACGAAATCGAATGAAATATCCGTAATTACTTATCGGTCTATACTTTTCCAGGACATCATTGAAAATGAAGATATAAAGTTAGATGATATGTTCATTGCGTCGTTAGTTCATGATCTCATTAAGGTGCGTGCATTTTATATATTGGTAACGTCGTTTAACAGTCGAATAACTAACTGTTTTTGTAATTACATCTCTATCCTCGCAGGGTATGCTGTATATTCACGAGTCATCTGTGCTAGTCTGCCATGGTAATCTAAAGTCTTCCAACTGCGTGGTAACGTCGCGTTGGGTTCTGCAAGTCTCAGACTTTGGTCTACACGACATGCGGCACTGTGCCGAATCGGATAGTATCGGTGAACATCAGTATTATCGAAGTGTGTTTGTCCTCCACATGTGCACGTCTTTTTATTCGTTGTTACTGTACGTCATTAAAATTCTCTTGTTTTTTTCCTGGATTAGACTTGTTTTGGAAAGCGCCGGAATTGCTGAGAAATCCAAACGCTCCGATTCGTGGGACACAGGAAGGAGATATTTATTCCTTTGCTATTATTCTTTTCGAAATGATTGGCCGCAAGGGACCCTACGGTGGTGTCAATCTAGAGCCCAAAGGTAAACTTTAATTAAATAAAGGTTATATACGTGTGTGTTTTTTATATGTATGTATATGTACATGTCCATCGTATGGAGATATGTATGATCGGAGCAACGAGTCTATTCATTCTAATTGGTTTGACAGAAATCATAGACAGAGTGAAAAGGTTTCCGGAAGACGGCGAGCCGCCATTCAGACCTAACGTCGACATTCTGTCCGAGTCTGAAGCTGATTGTGCGGAGTACATCGTCAGCACCATCACCGACTGCTGGGCAGAGTGTCCAGAGCTCAGGCCGGACTTTAAGATGATACGGACTCGTTTAAAAAAGATGAAAGCCGGTCGGCATCGCAACATAATGGACCAAATGATGGACATGATGGAGAAGTATGCCAACAACCTCGAAGATCTAGTCAGTGAGCGTACGCGCCTTCTTTTCGAGGAGAAGCAGAAGACTGAGGATCTGCTACACAGAATGTTACCGGAGTAAATATTATAATAATTGACTTTGTGAACTCTGCTTAATTTTTATATCCTATTTTATTATCATCCTCATACTTCTAGACCCGTGGCGAACTGCCTCACGAATGGCATCGGCGTGGAACCAGAGGCCTTCGACCTGGTGACGATTTACTTTAGCGACATCGTCGGCTTCACGGCTATGTCTGCGGAGAGTACGCCGTTTCAGGTTGTCAATTTTCTCAATGATCTGTATACTCTTTTTGATCGGATCATCAAGGGCTACGACGTCTACAAGGTTGAGACCATTGGAGACGCTTATATGGTGGTAAGTAGGAGGAATGCATATTACAAGAATAAGCATGCCATGGATAATTAATGTGTTTATTTAATCAACAGGTTTCGGGTCTCCCGATAAAGAATGGCAACAGGCATGCCGGGGAAATAGCTTCTATGTCTTTAGAGTTGCTGAATGCCGTAAAACATCATACTATTGCTCATCGGCCGAACGAGACATTGAAATTACGGATAGGAATACATACGGGTAAGAGGCTATAGGATGACGATGATGGAGTCATTTCGCAATTTTATAAAAATTGCATAGATTTATTATTGCTAAAAAAAGTACTGAACAAACGCTTGCGGTATATTTTTAGGACCTGTTGTTGCTGGAGTGGTTGGTCTGACTATGCCAAGGTACTGTTTGTTTGGCGACACAGTAAATACAGCGTCACGTATGGAGTCGAACGGGGAACCACTTAGGATTCATATAAGTGGTCAGTGCAAGGAAGCTTTGGACAAGGTAGGAGGCTACATCATCGAGGACCGTGGCCTGGTGCTCATGAAAGGAAAGGGTGAAGTTAAAACGTACTGGTTAACCGGGGCGACAGATAAGGCCATACAAAAAAGAGAAGTGAGTTTTGTCATTTGAAATAATTTTCGTGAATATTTTATATCAACGAGACGTGGTGTAATTCATGTTAAAATGCTTCCAGGTCGACGTGGGCGATTTGCCACCACTGTTCTGCAGACCTCGACGAAGTCCAAAGTTGAATCCTGACTCGCGTCAAGCTTCTCTGCTGGCGGGTCTAGGTGCAGGAAGCCGAAGACAGTCTAGCGTACCAAGACCATCCGGGGACGATTCATCTTCACAGTGTGGAGGGTCGAGTCCAATACCACGACCAGTTCACGCCAGAAAGTTGGAAAGATCACCACTCTACCTAACGGACAGCGTGTCCAAGACGACCCTGGAAAACATGACAGTACGCGAAGCAGAACTGGAGTCTCGAGTAGCAAACGTGAAGCTCGTCCTGGACGATCTATTCCTAGAGTCCCGTGGAAAGTTTCGCAAAATTCCAAGGGTCCTATCGACAATAGCATCCTCGTCGTCGACCAGCGATTATCCTCCCTCGCAGTCGGCGATAAGAGAGTCCAGATCCTTGGATCCGTTTCCGTCGGAGAGTCATTCGCGTCGACTGGAATCTCATTTGTGCTGGAGTCGCGAGCCTAGGAAGAGCTTTCGCTCTCTGGAGAATTGCGACAAGTGTTCGCGGGCTGCACTCAAGACAAACATTACGGACAAAGTGCTGAACAACAATTATCCAAATGGTAACGTGATAATAGTGCCACACGCTCATCACGCCACGAGAAACGAGGCGGAGCCACTGTTGACCGACGAAGATGGCAGAGGCGGTGGGGTATCCATCGGCGATGCATCCGTTAAGCGTTGGAGATCCCTAGATCAAGTAGCGTCCGCTGCCAATGCGGATAGCGTGCCCGAGAAGAAATCCTCGGGGCGCAATTCCATACGGAGCTGGTGGGTCAACCTGTTTAATGGTAACGGACTACGTAGCAGTGACGTATCTCTGCGGAGAGGTGTTATAGCTGGTTACGACTTACAGTCGGAACGCGAGAGTATAGTTTGAGGACGAGAACCTGGTCGTTCGATCGTTGCCATTCTCTTAGATTAGACACATGCAATTTTATGTATATGAAAGTTACCGACAGTGTATATTTTTTAATAATCTTAGATATTTTATATTGGACGAGTGTCGCGTCAGAGTTAAGAAGGTGGGAGAGGATGACACGTGCTCCAAAAAAAAAAAGAGGCACAATTCAATTGTGGTACACAGTTGGTACAGTGGGCCTATGTCTATAATGTTCTTTTACTCCTTCTTCCTTTTTTTAATCAGTGTGTAAACGAGAAATAAACTCTTTTATAAGAAATAAATCATTCTAACCAAAGTATACAGAGTAGGGGAGAGAAGTACGCTGTGAGCCGCGATGTGCTAAATTATGTTGCGTGTATACACACTGTATACATATGTATAGACATGGTTATTAAGTATCATTGTACCACCTGCAAATGGTTTTGTCAATTTGATTTTTATTAATTCGCATGTCAGAACCGTTTTCAGGTGGTGTAACAGTCCTGAATAACCGTGTATATGTAATGTAAAGCGCATCAGTGTATTTAAATTTGTACATGGCACAAGCGTGTACTCGCGCGCATAATTGGGCGTGCACGTATATGCGTATATATGCATTATTATTTATGTATAATATATGTATATGCATGTAGGTAAATAATAATTGTTCACTGATGGAAAGCAAATTGTCTGTATGGCTGTGAAAAGTGAACTAGATTGTACCTAAGGTGCTTAGTAATATATCACGTTGTCAAATGTATATAACTGAATAATAATATATCTATGTAAAACGAGGGGATTTAAATTAAACGGTTTATTCCCTTCTGTATCTTTGTATGTTCGGGCTGGTGGAAGATGCGCGTTTCTTTCTTTCTCGATATACAGAATTGTTTCTGAGCGATGGATAATTATAATATTATATACAGTTTATTTGAATCGATAGCAAGTTTTCATACAGTTTCATACACTACATTTATATACCCTATTGAACATTTAATCGTGACCAGATAAGAACTTTCCTAGGAAGTCTGATGGTTTCTTCTCGACTGTTACTTTGAAGTAATCCATAAGTTGTCCCTTGTTCTTCCACTTTTCAAGAGTCTCTTGCAGGTCCTGCTCTCCCTAGAAAAAGATGATAAATCAAAGATAATAATCATTTCTTATGGACTTGATACAGAGGGACATGAGTAACTTACTTTTACGATGAGAAAGTCGATAACCCTGATGTCTGTTTCATTAGCATTCTTTCTAAATTCCTGTCGCAATTTGTCAATACACATCTTCTCTGTTACTGGAAGTGACGTGTCCAGCACTTGAAAAATACATAGAATTAAATTAATAGATGAACAATAATAAACAAGTAAGAATTGCAACTATTTAGATTGTTATTAAATTGATTATATGCATTGTATATGTACGATACAAGATGAATGTAGTTTTACATAACACACTAAAAATAAATGACAAACTTTAAATATAATTAAATTAATTGGAAGATTTATGCACTATTAACTATCAATACTTTTTTGTATTTAATGTCGTTGTCTAGTTTATTAATAGCTGTACGAAAAAATAGTTGATAGTTCATAGCTTATTGAAGGTTAAGATGGAGCATCAGAATATACATCATATTATTGAACATAAATTCTATACGTACAAATTTGAGGAATTTCCTGGTACCATAATTTATACAATGCTAACACTCTTCTTCGTGCTTCATTTTTATTAAGGGATAAAACTGGACGAACATATTTCGTCGTTGCACTCACAGAAGAAGCCATTTTGATTTCTTCTGTAGAATACGAATGTGCTGCCGCCAAAGTTAACTTATCTTACTAGACTTGATCATCTTCAAAGGATCATATCCTGGAGAAATATCATAACCTAAAATATACCTATATTTACTAAATATTCTAATCTTATTTTGTTATCAAAAGGTTTGAAGTAAGACACACGTTAGTTCTCACATGGATATTTATTATCAATGTGAATATTTTCAGTTTTTTGTACAAGTAAGAATAAAAAGCATTTATATAATGCCGATCTTGTTAGCGACGTCAAGAGCATCGTAATCACGAGCTAGACGAACGTAAGCCTTCTTCTTGCCGTCTGGCCTGATCAGGGTGTTTACTTTCGCCACATCGATCTCATACAATTTCTTGACTGACGCTTTGATGTGATACTTGTTGGCACGAGTGTGCACAATGAAGACCAAGGTGTTATTGTCCTCAATTTTCTTCATTGCAGCCTCAGTTGTCAGTGGGTATTTGATGATGTTAAAAGCATCCATACTGAAAAGATTGTTGATTAAATTATTAGTTTCCAGTTTATAGAATTTGAATACTTTAGTATGATCAAAGGTTTAGGCACTATGCAGTGTTTATATTATAAATAGTTCTTACCGATTCCTGTTAGGAACCGACTTCCTGGGATATTTTGGGTTTCGTGGTGGTCTAAAAGTCTTAGGACGGTGGAAGTGCACCGAAGTCCTGATCTTCCTCACTCTTGAGCCATGGACACCCTTGAGGATCTAAAACAATGAAATAACATTGATTAGCATAAAACCAAATTAGTATAAACACTAAGCACTGGCTCATAGTAGCTTCAGTACTGTGTTAAATGTTTAGTTTCATAATAATTCAAAGAGATTCCCACACATTACTCATCACGTAAAACTTCACAAAATGCATATTAAATTGTAGATACTATCATTAATATGATTTTATATTATTATAATAACCTTTTTCTGTG
Organism: Calameuta pallipes; assembly: GCA_030142375.1. NCBI lineage: Eukaryota > Metazoa > Arthropoda > Insecta > Hymenoptera > Cephidae > Calameuta > Calameuta pallipes. Next base: position 28,485 of record JARQSW010000384.1, on the reverse strand, counting down.
CTTTTAGGGCCTTCTGCACAGGCTTTGCTACAGCCTTGCCTCCCTTTGGAGTTTTCTTGGCTGCTGCTGCATTCTTCTTAGGCTTGCTAATTGCTGGTTTAGCAGCAACTTTAGGTGCAGCCTTCGCTGCAGGCTTAGCTGCAGGTTTGGCAGCAGGCTTAGCTGCTGCTGACTTCTTAGCAGCTGCAGGCTTGGCTGCAGGCTTCGTCACCTTAGCAGTAGAAGATGATGCAGCTGCTGTCGCAGGCTTCTTCTCTGCTTTCTTTTCTGTTTTCTTCTCTGCAGGTTTGCCTGTTACATAACAAAGCATGAGACATAAGGTGAAGAGTATAAAATCAGAATCATTAAAATTTTAACTGAATGACACCTAAATAATATACACATATATAAGGTAGGTCAGTTTAAATTAGATTATATATCCATGAAATATTACAACTTTATGAAAAATATAATTGTTCATCAAATCTGAATAAGATATAAATGTAAACGAATGAAACATTGTAAATAATGGAAATGCCATGTGGCTCAAGTGTCTACTTATCTGACCGCATGGCCATTGAATATTAACTTGAGTTTTTCGTAAGAATATTTCACTTTAAATCTTCGAAAAATGTGCAATATTTACATCACCAAAGTTCAGCTTTTAACAAAATTATACACTTTGTCCATTTAACATTACTTTTACACGCAAAATCACTTTTAATCATACCTGCTTTTTCCGTGGGCTTCGGTTTCGGAGCCATTTTGCTGAAAAGGACGGTAATTCAAACAGGAAGTGAATGCGAGGCCGTAAGATCACTACGCTAGTCGTGCTAGAACTAGGAACATATTGGAGATCAAAACAATTCTTAACAATGTTTCTCAAATAAATATACAGTTTTCATATAATCCATCAAGCATTATCTCTTTATTTATATATATGTCCACGTATAAATAGTCATTTCATCAGATTTGAAATACACACTGCAGTAACAGCACAAGCAACGTTTTTCTATATCGGATTTAAAATTGTATCATCCACTAAGCTTGCAACAATTAATATATCCGCATTGTATTCAAAATTATTGCACTGCAGTCTTCACGCGACAAACGAACAAGAATAACACCGAATTATAATATTTGCCTATATTGCTTAATTATTTTCAACATTCCTACATGCTTTAAATTTTAAAAAATTACATTACTCACCTTAAGGTGTGAAACCTTGAAAATAAATCTATACCTGTTCAATATAATTATATTCGTATTGATAATAATTATTCAAATATGTGGGTTACATTATTTCACTCAATGCATATCATTCCCTACAGTTGTGCGATAATCACCCGCATTTCATCCCTTCCAAACGAACCAACACCTGTCCCAGCAACGAATGTTTTTGTTCGTAACTCAGAAATCATCAGGATTTTCTCTCGGTATGTAATACGGTATCCTCCAGTTCCTTTATATAACTTAATGCGACTTGACTACGTCGTTTACATTATCGTTTGCATACTTGTGCCTGATTATTTTTCTCCTGTTATTGCATAACGAGCAAGTGAAAATTAAAAATTACTCACAAGAGGTACCTCATTAGAGTTTTATGTTAGAAACTCGCTCGGCCGTTTACAAAATGATGAAGAACGTCGCTCACGAGGAACGTCAGGTACATATATACGATTATTTTATACAAGTTCAAATATGTTGAAATATGTTGACATTACATTATTGTTATAAGATTGAATATAAAACACACGTGTATTGTACTGTTTCTATTATTCCAGATAAAATACTGGCCGCCTCCATTTTCATCCGACATGACGCCTTATCGTGAAAGAGATTTTGATGGTAATGTCAGAAAAGTTTGTTTGTCCAAATGTCTCGTACCTAGAATATCAAAAGCGATCGTCCTCGGTGACGTTGCCGTCGGCAAAACGTCTCTGGTTAATCGGTAATTAGCAAGAATGCACTTCCGGTTGTTTAAATTCAAATTTAACGTAAGTAAGTGATTTAACGTTATTTGCAGATTTTGCCACAAGCTCTTTGACAACAATTATAAGGCTACCATAGGCGTGGATTTTGAAGTAGAACGTTTTGACGTACTAGGTGTACCTTTTAATTTACAAATGTCAGTAAGATTGAATGTTTCTATTCTGATTTTGTTTCTGTATAATTTACTTCAACATTCCTTTCTGATTTTACAGATGGGACACTGCTGGCCAAGAACGATTTAAATGTATAGCTGCATCTTATTACAGAGGAGCAAACAGTCAGTTCAATTGCAATAGATAGATCTTTCTATGATATTTAAGTGTTAATAATTTCTTGATTGATTTTAGTTATTGTCATTGTTTTCGATTTGGGCAGTCTTATGTCATTGTCCCATTCCCAACAATGGCTTGCTGAAGCAGAAAGAAGTAATGTAGGATTTTATCATATATTTTTAGTGGGAACGAAAAGGGATCTCTTAGTAAGTAAACCTATAGCTTTAATTAAAATTGCCTCCCTTAATTTATTATATGTCTTTAAATAGTCCAATAAGGTTTACGAAGTTATTGAGAAGAGAGCCAGAACGGTAGCTAAAACAATAAATGCAGAATACTGGGCAGTGTCTTCAAGAACAGGTGACGGTGTGCCAGAATTATTTGCAAGAATGGCATCTTTATCATTCAATGCTACTATTATACGAGAATTACAAACATCCGCTACTGAAAAAATAACCGTGGGCTCTGATCTCGTTAGTAAGTGGACTTAGAAGTTTCTCATTAATATTCTATAATGCACTGCATAATTTTGAATTCAATTCCTTTTAGCTCTGAGGAATCAAAAGGAACTGCCAGAGAAGAAGAAATTAAAATGCAATAGCTGTTCCGTATAAAAATAACAATACAGCAAGTTACGCACATATATGAGCATACGCAATCTTTGTACGAAATATCGAGTAAGCTGAATATGAAAAGTGAGCCAAAAGTGCCATAAAACATATGAAGATCATCTTTGTCCTCTTTTATGGACCTATCCCCTTGCAACGAAAATAAATACCAGATAATTGAATACATGCACTTTTCTACTCTCTTATTTCATATTGCATAATGGGGGCAGCACGTGTGTCCTTAAAGGTTCATTGATTAGATTCCAAGTTTCTCCGTCAGATGTCGCCAAAGTATCTTGTCAGAGAAAATCAACAGTATCCTCACTGCTCATTGTATATATATACATTCAGCGTCATTAATGCCTGAATTGAACCCGTAAGCCTATTTTTGTCTCTGTCGCACTCATGTAATTTAAATAGGCAAATTCAGTCAGAAGATTCAAACATTAATGAATTTGAGTGCACCACAGTCAACCTAAATTTTACTGCAGTCTACTATGTGATCTAACACGTGTCGGTAAAGTTTATAATACTAAGTTCCATACGAGTATTCCCCACCAATGTGATATCCCTCTCTTTCAGACGTAAAGTCGTTTATTCAGCGGTGAGCGGCCCTGATTTGCACGTCAGGCGTTCAGAGTCCAAGCCTCGAGTTCTCCCTACTCTATAAAGTCCTCCCTCGGAAGCGATAGAAGCTAGAAGTATCCAAATCACGAGCTCCCAGTTGCTCGTTATCCTCTGATTTCCGTCGTTGACTTGCACTCATGTTCCTCTAGAACGCATTACGCATCTACGCGGAGAACGGAAGTCGGAGTAGTGGTGAACGAAGAGAAGTAAAGCCGGGAGTAGTGGTAATTCGTGGAAGGGAGTAGGAGAAATTGAGGAAGGAACAACGGCGAGTCACGTGGATTCCAGCCACGTCGTCTACGAGGCCAATCAAACTTTGCAAGGACAAGCATCCTGTGGTGAGTTGAAGGCCAGTGTTAAGAATGAATTTAATGGCTCCCATTCGTTTTGTCGGACCGGTTACTCCTGATGGAATATTCAGGAATATAATTAACGAGGACGCTAATTTCCTTGAATTTTTGACATGTTATCCCACTGATTCGCCCCTAAACTTTGACAAAGCATATACATATGAAGCTACTGCACGTGTAACAGGTTTTCTACGTGCAACAGTGGCGTAGGATCTACCAAATTTACAGACAATCAGTCTACGCTACTGTCGAAATTTCTTCAACAGGTTCTTTCTGTATATAGAATTTATACGATTATCCGTGACATTGTGTTTTCTATGTCCCATACAAACTCACTTAATATCATGTTAGATATTAGAATAGTATATAGATATAGTACGTCTTCGACGTTAATGCATCTTTTTCAATTTTTAATATTTACCATGCTGTGGATAGATGGACACGTGTGGATAGATAATTAATAGATACAGATACTTTACCTGGATTCATAAGAATGCAGCAAAGCTTTTTAAATTGTACCTTTTACGAACTTAGGGTATTTACTTAGGTATCTTTGACTGTTTCTTCTTTACGTGTTCGGTCGGCGTTCATGCGCTTATTCATTCTTCTGAATAATGCATTGGAGCAAAGTTCAGGGCAGTAGACGTTTCGGACTGACAGAAGTTTGACGTGGGTTAGGTTAACATTGTTGGCACTTGATCTTCCAAAAAGAATAAAATTATACTGGATGAAGGAAAAGGTTTAAAAGTTACCTCGAAAATTTTCTTTCCTCATTCTTGAATATTATAATGCAGTATATGAAGCAGTATATGAAGCAGTCTGTATGACATGTTAATATATGTTATACATATACACACGGCCACCTATTGTAATGCAGTGGCTATATATATATCGCTGTAATTAAATCATGACGAAAATACACTGCTGCATCGATGAAATTGTCTTTTATTATGGTGCATCACTCTTGACGTTTTTGAAAAGAATTCTTTTTACTCTGTGCCGCCTCGGAACCGGTTAAACTTCTAAATAATTTCACGACGAAGGATTCCTCGTCACAGGCACTTGCCTCTTTGCGCTCTTTTGATCTTTTCGAGGTACCTCCAGACTCCTGGGATGTTTTTTCAATTTTTTCCCCGGAAAGTTCCAAGGGAACTTGCAATCTCTTCGGTTCACTTTTATCGTCCTTTAAGACTGATATATTTGAAGCTGACACTTGTTTTGGAATAGTCTCCATTTTGTTTGTTGCTCTCTGGATATCACTTCTTTCAAGAATCTTTCAGCTTCGAAGTTATAGCACCTGTCACGCGTGTGATGCATTTTAATGAGTTTTCAAAAATCCATGGTCAATATAGATTAATAATTATATGAATTTATATTTTCAAAATTTCTTACGTAGTTCCGAAGTATCTTCTACGAGTATTCTGTTCCAAATTTAGACATTTTTATGACATTCGTATAAGTATAAATGGCTGCATGTGCAGTTACTGCAAAGAGTGTGAATATTTTATTGAAACTGTTCCAGTCGAATATTGCCATATACAGCAACTTATTTCTAATGAATTTTTTGCTTGGAGTAGATTGTATATTATTAATTAAAATCGACCATGCTCAAATTTTGATCTTACTCATACGACAAATTTTTAATGAATTTCAAAAACGTTTTTCCAAAATTATAAATATGTGAAACAAATGACGATCTCGTATCTACGTGACCTGCGGCTGTGGAAACTTTTAAAACTAATAAAAACCAAATATGTATACAAATTAATATACTTCTTTCTGTCATATAAAATTTCTGTCTATAAAAATAATATAAATTATCCCTAAATATTAAATATGTAATACCATTACTAAGCTATTTTGACCTGAGTAGTATCATATAGTCTGATTAAAAATGTGGCCAGAATAAATCAATTGCATCCCTTACTGCAGGGATGTTATCACGGACGGATTATAGGTCCTTGGTAACGGCAATTTCTGTAAATTTCAAAACGAGTATGACTTGATAATATGATTATAAAGGCTGAATGAACATATGAATATCTTTCATTAGTTCAAGAGCATACACATCAAGGCGACACAACTACTGGCCGTGAACGTAATGTTCAATACCAATGTTGCATATCAATTGCAGTTGATGCTTGAAAATTTGCAGTCTTCTATTTTAATATATTTTAATGATTGCCCAATTTCATTTATTCAACAAGATAAATTATATCGTTTTTAAAAGGATCGAACAATATCGCACATTTTGTTTTCGACAACTGACACGATAAGTGCTTTTAAATTATAATTATCGGAGCTTGACCCTAGATTTTATAAGTGAAGCTACTTACTCACCGGATTAATAGCATGATGTTTCGTAAGCGCAATATTACGGTGATATGTTATATTTATACAATTAGCCAGCAAACTTTTTTGATAATGCCAAAATACTTCATTGATAATTTTTATACGGCAGCAATGACCACTATGTTAGGAACACCGCCGGATTAACGTTCGGCAGTCAAATTAAAATTTAATAAGTAATTAATAAATTCATTAGCCTGTTTTAATTGTCTCAAAATCGTACACCAAAAGAATATATACACATTACTACCTTTTAAACAATAACTTTTTCCACTCATTAGCTGCTAATTGTACTGAACAATAATGCAGTCCCAATTTTGCGGTTTAAATTTAAACTTGAAATTCGTCAATTACATTCCATAAATTGTTTTACAATTAGAAATTGCTGGATTTAACTATACTTGTCTTTAAATTTATAAAGTAAAACCTGATCTCAAGATTTTAGGAAATATTTCATATACATACATTTAGCATGACAAGAGCGACCAGTGACTACTCTAATCATACTCAGTATTTTTATACGTGTCGATAATTATATTTCGATTGTAAAAGCACATTTTTAATTTCACAATTGTCTCGTTACTCATTATTCGAATATTATTAACATTCTTTACAAGAATTTCGTCCTATAATAATTCATGTGACACTAACTAGTAATACAGTCTGACGTAAGTAGTCTTATTGCGTCAGCATACCAATAGTACATCTATAGTATGGCATTAACAAGGTCGTGTTATTATACCAATGGCGAACTTGGACACTCGATACCGATTTATAAATCCCTCTTTTCCTCTGGAAAGCTTCTGGAATTGCAGATGTCACATAAAACGTGCGTAGGCCCAACGAAAAGTCTGAACCAATAAACATATACATACGTAAGTCTGTGAAATATTACCGACATACACATTGGTCTAAAGTCTACGTTACGTTCACGGAAGTTTCACGTGCAGCAGCCATACCGAGGATAATGGCGGAAAAATAACAGAAGCTTGACCCAGAGTTCACCAGATGGAGCTAGTCCACCAAATACAATGGCGTTGGCCATGCGTGGTTTCCTAAAATGTTACATTGTTATCATAAATTTTTTAAGCTGGCTCAATTCTAGTTCTTAAGTGATCTCTATAACGCTCTACAATGTCGCCAAAACTGTATTTCGCAGTCTGTATGCCTCTCGGAGATTTAATGATGTTTATGTAAACTTTCTGGAATCTAATAGAGAAAAATGGAAGTCTCTTTCCTGAAAAGCACAATTAAAAACTTTCTCCTGTTCAATGCTGTTTCACTGTGCGCAGACGAAAGTGGAGTATCGTATTATTGATATCAGGAATTATCTGATAAATGATTTTTGTTATTAATATCTTGCATGAGTTGTATTTCTAGTGTTTGTTGTTCTATGGTTAAAGATATTTAGTAAACATTGATAATATAATACGAAGAGCAAGAACGTAACAGTTACGTTTACACATGGAAAATTGTATCAAAATTAATTAACTTTGCAAAATTTATTTTAAAATACTGTAATTCACTACGTCTGCCATTCACTTAATCGATCAAAATAATAAATTTTGTGAGACAAATGGAATTTATCTATAAGATGTTCATCCTCTGACAGAATTTTGTTTAAATTTTGCAGCGCAAGATGATATCGTTTTCTTATCTACATCATGAATGATTACTAACATCGTACACTTGACAGGCAGTTTTTTTTTTCATTTCATTCTTAAGTTATAAAATATTATTGCAAGACGCAAGATGATATAATTTTCTATATCATGAATGATCGCAATACTGTTGTAGTTGAGTCTTTTAGAAGAATAATACACTTGTGTGAATTGCCATATAAATTAATTTTTCCTTACCGCGCGTCACGCTTGCACGTCAGTCGAATTGACGAGCAATCGTGACTAGTGATTTTTTCATTACAACACTGCGTAGTGGTATGGAAGACTGTCCTCTTTTATACGTATAATCATAAATGGCAAGTATTAAGTATGCCAAGTCAGTTTTGCAGCTGATTATTGGCGGGGTAAAATTTATGGATAGGTAGTCGAAACTCTCTGCTTGCTAATAAGAAGAAAGAAGGGATATTTCAGACGATCGTCGCTAACGACAGTACCGTTTCGCTCTTCAGACTGTGTGATCTAAAATTTGAATGTGTCGCGCTGACGTCTTACCCTACCGCTAATGTTATAACTATTCGAATTTATTTATTTTAATGAAGTTGCGCATGGATTGAAGGATGGATCTACCTGTAAGTAATAAAACATTTTTATATTTGAATGAATTTATTGGTTAAATATTACATATTAATTTTAAAAATCGGAATGTGATATTTTTTCTATTTTTTCAAGCTGATTGAATGTTTGTCTTCATTTTAATGGAATTGGTGTTTACGTTTAGTATTGCACTTCCGGTTAAATTAATTATCGTCTGTTCGTGGTAGCGCACAACTAATTTTGACAGGTGGTTTAGAATTTGGATTTTGTTAGGTGTCGCTTAGTTTAAAATTTCTTAAGGATTTAATGGCATATTTTGTTTGTATTTTAGCGTAATAAAGTTTATTGCATTGTTGTGATATTGTTAATTACGTAATTATTGTTTTGCATTAGTGCAAATCGCAGCTTAATATGCATCCTGGCAAACTGTAAAAATTTATCTTTAGATATGTGCGCAGCTTATCAATCATGTACTATCAGTGTTGTCAAGTATTTTTGAATAATGACAAATAAAGTACAACTGCAGCGTGAATTGCCAGTTTTTGGATAGAAAACATGCGACAGCTTTTTCAAGCGCTTGTCACGCACATTAAAGCTGCTATTATATTATAGATATGGTTAAGAATTCGTACCAGGTACTTGCCTGTATTTAATATCAGTAATTATTTAGATTTAACCATGAAATTGAGAAATAAATTCTCCTTTCCGTGTGCTAATCTCTTTAAATACGTACGTATCATTATTAAAAACATATAATTTTCAATCTCAATTTCATCTGAGTTTACGTAAGAAGTAATCATACGAGATACGTAGTTTTTTTATATTTCTATTTTGCGAAACACGCTCGGGCAGTCAGAGCAGAAAAAAGTTCAGTTAGAGCTATTAAAATTTGTATTAATCCACAGTATATCTTCCACGTATTTCTGTAATATTTTTAATGTTCGATAGAAAATTACAGAACTGCATTTATCGTAAACAAGTCGAAACTAAGAAAATTCTCGTGCGGTCATTCCCTTCATCGATCTATTTATAAGAAGATAGAAGTCTTTGATTTTCCTTATTGATTTCGGCGCACATAATTGCGGCTTAAGAGTTGAAGGAGAAAAGATTTAAAAAAGGATACAGTGCAAGAAAGGAAAAAGCAAAGTAATGCATTGAAGAGAGAGTGCATGCACGGAGAAAGTGTGTAGGCAGCTGCATGTAAGAGCTGGAAAGTAACTTGGATCTCTTTTATATCAGTCGATTTTAATGGTTTGTACGTGACGGTTAAATACCAGGAAGTGACGAGGTATATACGTCATGGTAAGAGTTCAGATAGCTGTATACGTCATGGGGACAGTTTAATAAATCGTGTACACAATTTCGAGTCATTTGACAAAACTGAGATATGTTTTTTTCTACAGACACTCTATCTCCCTTTAACTTGTTCTCTTCTTTCCCAAGTATTGTTAAATTTGAAGAGATGCACTGGATGACTTAGACACTGGTCACCCTTGTTACTTAATTATTTAACTGCTTATAAGGAACATATGGTTCTTTTTATTTCAGATCGCAGACGCTTCACAACCCAAAGCTGTGAGAATGTCAGGATCACCAGTGCTGGAGGAACAGGAAAGTGTAGAGGTCTTTGACGAACCTCTATTCAGTACTCTGGACATTGTGCTACTTGGTGCTCTTCTTCTGGCAGCTGGATGGTGGTTATTACGTCGTAACAAACAGGAAAATTTGCCAGCTCCTACAAAGTCTTATTCCATTCAGTAAGATTTCAACAGTGGTGATTATCGATATGATATTTTATTGTTTCATAATTAATACGAATCTTCTTTGGTTTTCAGACCAACAGCATACACTGCTCTAGTTCCTTCAGAAAATTCATTCATTAAGAAGCTTAAGACTTCGGGAAGAAGTCTTGTCGTCTTCTATGGAAGTCAAACTGGAACCGGTGAGGAGTTTGCTGGTAGACTTGCTAAGGAAGGAATTCGTTATAGGATGAAGGGAATGGTAGCAGATCCTGAGGAATGTGATATGGTACGAGTAACAGATATTTTAACATTATTTTTGCTTTAACTTAGATTCGATATGCCTTTTTACATCTATGAATGATTTTACTTAATATTTCATTAGTATTCTTTAGTTACTGTTAGAAAGTATTAATGCATCTGTTGTGTAGGAAGAACTTGTAAACATGAAGAGTATACCCAACAGTTTGGCTGTATTTTGCTTAGCAACTTATGGTGAGGGTGATCCGACAGATAATGCCATGGAATTTGTTGACTGGCTGAAAAATGGTGATGCTGACCTTAACGGCTTGAATTACGCTGTAAGTATAGAATTGTATATATTAATTTTTATTAAAACCGTAGCATCACGCGAATATCGCCTTTTATAATTTTGTTACTTCATATTTATGACTGTGCTCGCAGTGACATCTAGATGATGTTTACTCAACCTCTTATCGAAAGCAATTACTCAGTAAAAGTTCGTCTGCCGGAGCTCGCGCATAACCTCAAACGGCTGCACGAGATAGATTTTCATTAAATCGTACGTGTGTCATGTCGACCTCGACTTTTGAACTTTTACAATAACACGTGAACTACAGAGATATTATTGAAAATATTAAGCTATATTACATAATTCGTTAGAGTTAAAGTTGAGAAGTTAGTTTCGGTATGAGAACGAACGTTTTCGAAACGTATAAAATCATGAATAAATACACACGAATTCTCAGAAATCTCGCCAGATGGCGAATCAGTACTTTCCCGTATGAATGTGAGGTAGTCTTTATTGCTTTCAAATATTTTTTTTTCATTATTATGTAACAAATTGAACTTAGTACTAATTTCACATTATTTACGAATATAATATCACGTTTAATTGGTCTTACATTTGATACTAACGAATAAATTGTTTTCTGGATGTGTTCGTTGTAGGTCTTTGGATTAGGAAACAAGACTTATGAGCATTATAATGAAGTTGCTATCTATGTTGATCATAGACTTGAGCAACTTGGAGCTACCAGAGTGTTCGAGCTTGGTCTTGGAGACGATGATGCAAAGTGAGTAATGATTTTAGTAATGCGATGTTAATAAAAAGAATTTTTAGATTCACTAACTGAAATCCTATTATCAATTAATTTATAGCATTGAAGATGATTTCATTACCTGGAAAGACAAATTTTGGCCAGCAGTCTGTGATTTCTTTGGAATTGAGGGTGCTGGCGAAGATGTCAGCATTCGTCAGTACAAACTTACTGAACATGTTGATGTTTTACCAGAGAAGATTTACACAGGAGAAATTGCACGTCTTCATTCCTACAAGAATCAACGATCGTGAGTATCTTACTTAAACACTGAATACTTTGGTTAAGTATGTATGACTAGAGAATTGAGTTTTTTTATTTTTGCAGACCATACGATGCTAAGAATCCTTACTTGGCTCCTGTGAAGGTAAACCGGGAATTACATGGACCAACATCTGAACGATCCTGTATGCATATTGAATTTGACATTGAAGGATCGTCGATGCGTTACGAGGCTGGTGATCACCTGGCTGTCTACCCTGTAAATAATTCAGAGCTTGTCAATAAAATTGGAGAAGTCTGTCAGGTGGATTTGGATACTATAATCACGTTAACCAATACAGATGGTACGTAACGTATCTATTATATACCAAGAAATTAAGTGATAGGAGATATTTCAGTTCTTCCTTCTTTTTGCAGAGGAGTCCACGAAGAAGCATCCATTCCCCTGCCCTTGCTCCTACAGAACAGCCTTGACGCACTACCTAGACATCACCAGTAATCCCAGGACTCACGTTTTGAAAGAACTCGCAGAGTATTGCTCCGATCAGGCGGATAAGGATAAGTTAAAGCTTATGGCGTCTACCACGTCTGAAGGCAAAGCTCTTTACCAGCAATGGATTACCCAAGAGAACAGGAATATCGTACACATTTTGGAAGATATTCCTAGTTTGAAACCAACTCTGGATCATCTGTGTGAATTGTTACCACGTCTGCAGTGCCGATACTATTCAATTTCATCATCGCCCAAGGTTAGCAATGCTTTCAGTTAGATAATACTATTTCATTTGTATCATCCACGCATTTATGAGTTATACAAATTTGTTATTTTTCCCTCAGTTACACCCTACGACGATTCACATTACCGCTGTTGTCGTTGAGTACAAGACTCCTACTGGTCGTATTAACCGTGGTGTCACGACTACCTGGTTAAAAGAGAAGCATCCATCGGATCCACCTTGTCTGGTACCAATCTTTGTACGTAAATCTCAGTTCCGACTTCCTACTCGTCCTATCACACCTGTCATCATGGTTGGTCCTGGCACAGGACTAGCACCTTTCCGCGGATTCATCCAGGAACGTGATATCGCCAGAAAGGAAGGTACGTATCGTACCTGAAGAAAGTATTAATTATTTGAGCAAGTGAGTTAATTGAGAACACATGACTTTAGGTAAAGAAGTTGGCGACACGATCCTTTACTTCGGCTGTAGGCGGCGTCACGAAGATTATCTTTATAAAGAGGAGCTAGAAGAATTTGTGAAAAATGGTACGCTTAAACTACACACTGCGTTCAGTCGAGAGCAAGCGCAAAAACAATATGTGACTCATCTGCTGGAGAATAATAAGGAAGAGATATGGAGTGTTATCGGGGAGAAGAACGGTCACATTTATATATGCGGGTTAGTTTTTTTTTAAATAACCTATAGATATACATATAAGTATTTTCAATTTTATTCTCTTTTGTTTATTTTTTGTTGGTTAATTGTTTTTTAGTGATGCTCGTAACATGGCACGCGATGTTCACAACATCTTGGTGAAGGTCGTAATGGAACGTGGCAAGATGACAGAAATGGAAGCCACTGCCTATATCAAGAAGATGGACACGCAGAAACGTTACTCCAGTGACGTATGGAGTTGAACTGTTGGGACCAACAAAGTGTCCGTTTTCACAAATCCTTACGTTTTGTTACAACGTATAAAAAATGAGTGTTTACCGTGTTATTATTGCTCGGTAAATCTACGTGTTTTGGTTTATTATTAAACCTCACTTATTGAACGTTAACTAATGAAATTCGATGAAAACCAATTTACCTACAAATTAGGCTGAATTAATCACACTGGATGCCTTTATGAAACTATTATAGAGAATTTTTTATATTAAAAGATGGATTTTAATGCGTCATCAGTAGTAATACAGTTGGTTTCAAATAGTATCAATTGTTATAGAAAAATGTACATATGAATCAAACCTCTGAAGTGGTTTGTATCATATCCCATGGGATTTTAAAATTTATTTAACATTTAATATTTGACTGTTGAGGAAAGAGATGTAGTATCGAAGGTATCTTAGGAAAAGTCAATTTGTATTCATCTCACCGATAAAGTCTCTATACTATATGGAATCATATGATTCTCTTAAATTATTATTGGATTAGTTTAACTCAATAGTTTAGAAAATTTTGTTTAATTTTAATTATGAGGCGATCGGGGATCGCAGTCTTTTTATGATCGCAAGAACGAATGACATATTAAGTGTTCGTTTATTATGTATCGGAGTCAACTGTGAAATTTCGTAATTTATGTATATGTATCACTTCACTCATGTTTAATCTGCATCATGTAGATACGAAGCGTCATATCATAAAACTTTTAATAGCGACATATTAGGTTAAGTGGCATGCGACGGCGTTTATATTATTATTTTAGTACAAGTACAGGGAAGGTATTTTTTTCTTTAAGGTTTCGTGTCGGCATTCTTGTCATTGCAAAATATACGAAAAATTTCCTAAATTCATAGAGCAATTATAAAGTCACAATAAAGACGTTAAAACAGCAACTATACATTTTTCTTATTATTACAATTACCACATCTTTGTTTATGAGATGAGGTTATTAAACGTATTTTAATTTTTTTTATTATATCATTTACATTCACAGTGAATTCTTCACGGTTCTCGCTGTCAGATTCTCTGAGTCATTCCCAGTCATCAAACTGTAAGAGTGAAATAGCAGTAGACATTCCATTTGTCAAGCATCTCTTTCCAATAGGGTGGCTCGGTTCCCAATACCCGTAGTTCTCATTTCAAAATCATTATTCTGTAAACTATCAGTATTCTTACTCTAATCGCGGTATTTACCTAAGATTATCTGTTTTCATGGAAAAACATATGGAATAGAAGACTATTAATCAATTAGAATGTCTCAGTCAAAGGTAGACTAAAATATTTTATCTGAATATCTTAAGATTGCAATGAAGATTTGGTTACTTGTGTCATGGTTAGCTTTTACTACACATTGATGTATTATTATCTATTACTCATATTCTGTGTAGAGGAGATAATGAATTGTCTAAAGAAAGTAATATACTTTATTGCTTTAACGACGAATGCAATGTTATCTTCATCTATTTCAACTTTCAGAAAAGTAAAAGAGATTGGTTGTTACCTTCTTTCGAGATTGCACCGAATACAAGTCATTTAAAAAAACGGAGCAGTACTCATGATTCTTGCAATAATAAAATGAATGTAGAAGCTGATATATGTACTGTCCCAAAAAGGAATGCTTCAAATAATTTAGCTGCTCTGCTAGTGGCTTGTGAACCTCAGCAATCTTCAGAGTTAGCAATTAGTCGGCAAAAGCAAAAAACTATTCAGGAGTGGCTAGATTCTGTTGATGGAAGCCCCAAAGCACTTGTGCTTTCTGGACCTTCTGGTTGCGGAAAAACTGCAGCTCTTAAACTTCTTGCCAAGAATAGTGGTTTTGATGTTATAGAATGGATTACACCAGTTGATCAGGCTATGGATGAAAATAGTAATGAGATATTCAATGAACTCCTTTTATCATTCTGCTCAATTCACAATATCTCAAAATGATTAATATTAATTTACTGCATCAATAGACAGAGTGATGCGTCAAGGAGAGAGATTTGAAGACTTCTTAATCCGAGCTACGAGATACAATTCAATATTCTCAAACTATTCTAGAAGGCTTCTACTCGTCAAAGACATTCCAAATGTGTACCTCGTGGAAAAGGATAGCTTTTCTGATGTGTTGCAGTAAGAGTCATAAATTTCTAGTGATATATATAATCATGATATGCATCAGCAATATATCTTCTTGCAGGAAATACTTTGAAATGGGTAGAGAACCTCTAGTATTTGTTGTCAGTGATTCTGGCAGCTCTAGACTAATGCAAACATTATTTTCTGAGAATATTCGAAACTCCTTTAAATTGGACATTATAAGGTACGTTATTACTTCATTATATTTGAATAGTATTTGTAGTATTCATAAATCATTATTGATTATATATTAATTTTAGTATTGGAGCAGCAACAGCAACTTCTATGAAAAACGTATTAAAAAGAGTTTCTTCGATATTAAATTTAAAGGGTGGCCATATATTGAATGTTACCCCAGAAAATATTGATGAGATACTGTCAAATGGTATTGGAGATGTACGCAGTGCAATTCTAAACCTTATCTTTATATCTCTCAAAGGTTGGTATCTTCAGAAAAGGGTCGACCACTGTAGCATAAAATAATTGAAAATCATTTGTTTTCCAGTGCCTAATAATGAATCCCACAATGAATGCACGGTGAGAGAAGAAAGCTTAGGACTTCTTCACGGTGTAGGACGGGTGATCAATCCAAAAAGTGGGTGACCAATAGTTTTAAATTTTCCCTATCAAAAGAAGGCAATTGACTTTTGTAATCCTTTTGTATTCAGGAATTCCTGATGGCGATTCTTGGAAATTTGTTCATGATCCAGATGAAATAGCTTCATTATTCCAATCACAGCCTGGTATATTCCTTGGATTTCTTCACGGGAATTACCTTAATACAATCGGTGGAATGGAAGAGGCAGCGACATGTATAAATATCTTAAGTTTGTCAGATACCTTGATTTCAGAATGGCGAGTGAGTCAATATGAATCTCTGGAACCTTCAGAAAATTATTCGTAGAATTATGATCTGTCATTGTGACTAAAAACATTCATCATAATAATTCCAGGATCCAAATCTCGGTAGAGTAGCCTTATCGTATTGTATTCGTGGTTTGATGATAACTAATGAAAAACCAGTGTCAGGATGGAATCCAGTGAGAAAAGGACAGCATGATGAACGTATGTTGTAAGTATATAGGATTGCCTATTAATATAAGTAATATTTAATTCAAATGGAGGTAGACAATATTAATATTCTATTTTTCTGAATCCTTTTAGACAAAGGGATCTTGGAGCAGCAGAATTGCGGTGGTACGAATCACGGATACTTCCTAAAACTCGAAAATCAGAGGACTCAGTGCCTGTTGTCGAAATTGAAGGAATAATTGAATGAAATATAAGAATGTAACAGCATCTTATAATGCATTTATAGTGCTGTAACATTATAAGGTAAGTGCAAAAATTTAATTTTTGCTTAACATTATACACTGAATCTCTAAAAAGATAATACAATATTATTAAATTTACTCTATCTTCATTTACATTATAGCATCCGAAGGAGGAGAGAGAGTATATCGTTAATCTCATATTACTTTTATATGTTATTAAGTTATGACGAAATCGCGAAATTCTAAAAAAAATTTTTATCAGAATAAGTTTCTTAATAAAAAAAAGTGCTTTAGATTTTAATAAACATCTTTTTTCTCCTCTTGTATAAATAATGAGACTAAAATTCTGAGAACATCCTGAGGGATTTCCTTTTGTATGGATGCAAAAAATACCTGTGGCTCTAACGGGAATTCCAGTGGATCTAACAGAAATCGAGATTACCTCCTGACTCCTGATGAATTCCTGATAAGAAAACTTGACTTTCGAGGGATCTAAATCACCGTCGAGAAGTTAGCGTCAAAAGATAAATATTTATACGGTTTTAATGCCTAAAAAATTGCTCTTTACTTAAATGCTCCTTATGTTTTCCTAATGGCTCTGCTGCTATTATACAATGATTAAAAAATATTCATTAAAAAAAATATTGTTTTTATTGCTATTCGAAATGACCAAGCAGATTTTCATATGATTTTCGTAATGAATTAATTTTTCTCAATTTGTTCCATTTTTCCCCATTTTTTTATTTCATTAAATCATCTTTAAATAACAAGTAAAATTTGATTTTCTCGTGGCCCGATTGCAAACGTGAACAATGTGGTTTCATTTTTTAATACATCTATGACAGGACGCTGAAAACATAGTTTCTCTATTTATTGAGTGCTACAGATCTGTACGAATGCTTGCATCTTCTTGCATCCGAATAAGTATCTAGCATTCAATAAACAGAGAAACTATGAGCGATTTTTTATGCTAAAAACATAAATTTTTATCCTTTGTCACTAACTCCCCGGCGGTCAAAATATCCGAGAATTTTCGTAATTCTTCTAGTATTACGGTGACAACGCTAGATAACGCCACCAGGTCGATTCATCGAGGTTCCCAACGATATTCCTCGAGTGGGGTATCCAGGCGCCCCAGAGGTATTCTCATATCTCATTACTCTCAGAAAGCTGGGAGTACAGGTTAGGGTGTGGTGGAGCCGGAGCTGGTGTTTCAACAAGAATTTTCTGAGTTTTCACAAACTTTATTTATTTCTGTTTAGTCTATCTATCAGTGTTCCTTGGGATCTTTGCTTTTACAAACCACGCTCGCTGAGAGTCATGAAGAAATACGTATTTTTCGTGTTTCTTCAACTCTGTATACATTACGGTGTGCGTTCATTTAATCTCGAGACAAGAATACCTGTTATCAAGAGAGGACTGGATGGTTCCTATTTCGGTTATTCCGTAGCGGAGCATCAGGAAACGCTTGATGATGGAAAACATAAAAGCTGGTAAAATTAATTATTTTATACGCCTATATATTATATACATTATATATACTTGACTGTACTGACACTTATGATGAATGATTCTTGGCTGCTGAGCAAAAAAAATCGTTGTATCCGTGAGAACCGGATTTTCTAAAGCATATTTTTCGCTTTTCAGTAAACAATTGTACTTTTGTGATAAACTGTTGTTAAAAGACCGTCCGAAATATCTTATAAGCAAAGAGTCAATATAGTACGATTTCTGGAGGAAAAGTCTTTGTTATTCAAAAGTTCCTCGTACATCACAAAACGTTCAGATACATTTTAGGAACATTGCTAAAATGTAACAACCAGATTTATATATTTCAGCAATGTTTCTAAAACATATCTGAGTGTTTTGTACTGTATGGATCAACGCCATCGTTCAGCGTCTTCCCTTTTTGTTTTCCTTTCATTGGCGAATGATACGTCTCTTGCGAATATAGATTGTCTTCTCGGAAAAGACATATTCTCTGAACGCTTGTACTGGGTAAACCAAATTGATGTAAATATAGAAGAAAACATATAGTTCCTGAAAAGCACTCTTTAATTTCAATTATTGCTTCATTACTTCACTGATATATTCCCAAGAATATCTTTTAGAACATTCACAGGGTTCTCGAAGACTTGCGCGAAGGCGAAGGAACGCAGCTCGCCCACTATTTAAACTTACAACCCGTTACGATGGACGCGGAACGTACTTGATATTTCGTAATCGGATATGCTTGTCTCTATTATTTATCACAAGCTATTAGAGAAAGCTTACCTGGTTTTTACTTTACCAAGCAAGAATCTCATAAATAAAAATGCGATTGGAAGAAGAATGTTTTTTAAAATAAATTTGATTACGTAATTCGTTCTATATTCACACTATGATCGTCTACGTCATTATGTGAGTAGTTATTATGGCGATTGTGACTTGTATGAGATAAAAATTCTGTAACAGGAAATCCAGGTGGCCCTTCTCGTTTGATTATTTTAAATATTTATACTGACACACACGACATATCTATATTGATAACGCAGCCTCATATCCTGTGTTTCTTTAGTATAATTTGTTGCGCTATTTTATATACTATTTTAATGGCATAGTTGGAAGAGAGTTTAGTCAGATGAGAGAATGAATATTTATAAAGAGATGAGACATCAATGTTTATACTATTTGCATACAGTTATTTTAATAGTCTGGCATAGCTTGTATAATTTTAACGGATAATACAGTAATAGTGCAGTTATTAATACATAAATGAAATATCATCTTCAGGTCGATTAATACATATGACATATTAGCGATTAACGTTTATGGAGTTTAATACGTGCTCGTCTCTGCATTTAAGATTTCATATGAATCATTCAGATGCTCTGACCTTAGTGAATAGCTTTACATTTCTTTGTATGATAACTCATAAAGCTACAATAGAGGGGAGCATAGCAATGAGATATCTGAATCTTTTTATGCAATGAATGATCCAAGACATTTTAAGTGTAGTTTAAAGAAATATTTTTCTGGAGACACAATGAAATATGATCTTAAAAATGATGAGTCTTCTTCTGTATAGGATGCTGATCGGTGCACCCTTGGATCAAAATAAACAACCAGGGACTAACCGATCTGGTGCATTGTGGCAATGTCCCTTAACAACATTCACCAATGACTGCATCCAAGTCATAACAGATGGACAGGAAAGTAAGATTTCACAATACTATAATTACAGTAGTAATGTGACAGACATGGTATTATAGTAATGAGCCACTATATTATATAGGCAAGCTGCGAAGAGCAGACAAACCTGACTCAAAGCTATTTCAGCTGTTCTACGTTGGCTGTGTGAAATATCAACGTTGAATTGAAAGTAAATCAATAATTACATTAATTGTCGCTCATATTTTCAATCATTTTTAGCCAACATATCACCATTATGCTCATGTATATATTCCATGTATGCTACTACGTAGACTTTAGGCTAATATAATCCTCCATAAGATTCGCCACATGTTTCTCGCTGATTCTACAGAATTAATTGATGTTCCATTATTTTCTGGTTATCCGAGCAGCCGAACGTGGTCTTTACGATTCAAGTAAGTCCGCTAAGAGGGTTTAATGAAGAATGCGACGTATGACAATTTTATTTTTTTGCGTCAAGACTGTTTTCAAGGATTTCGCTGGGATTTGCCGTCCTAGATCCTTTCAAGGATCGAGAACTTCGTGCATGCGAGCGTTCATATATATTGGCATTTAAAGCATGAGAGCATATATTATTATATAATATTTCTACGTAAATGATCTGCCTGCTGCATCAAGGATTTCGCCTGCCAAAACAAACCGTAACATGATGCTACTCTGCTAAGGGGAAATAATATCGTTCAATATTTATATTTTTTGTTAACTAACATTTGCATTGCCAGCTCTTTCGTATTTACAGTAATCCTAATTATTTTCATGCTGCATATTGCACTGATACTAATATATATAACGATCAAGTCGAGCGAGATACGCTAATAGTAAACTCACTTAACGATCCCTTACCTTAATTTAGAGTTAATTGAATAATATCCTGTAAAATAATGGTAGAATATCTATTAACGTATCCACTGGTATTTGGATGCTGTCATAATTTTATTCTACTGACAATTCATTAATAATATAGTTATTAATAAATTAATCTCTTTATATCCTTACGGTATATTTTCAATGTTCTAATCAGAAGTAATAGAATAATTTTAATACAGCGTCAACTCGCTCGACTATCAATTATATTTATTCAGATAAGGATTTTCGAATTAACAAATTCTGCATCGAAGGAGTTTCAAGCATATGATGATTTGCCATGGTGATATTAATTAATAAGACATATTTCACATTTTCATGAAAACTATCTCTTTACAGATATTGACTCTGAAACACTCATACCTCCTCGTGAGGATGAGATAAAGGATAATCAATGGCTAGGAGTGACTGTTCGCAGCCAAGGTGTTGGTGGAAAAGTTATGGTATGCATTGCTCAGACTAAATGACTATACTTTTCAATAATTATTATGATATGTCCTACACTCTTCTATGAAATTATTTAATTATTATTTTAACAGGTTTGTGCTCATCGTCACATAGTGAAAACGGCTGATTCACAATGGGGCCAAGGGCAGTGTTATATATTAACTCAAGACTTAAAATTCCAAGAGATCAAAAAACCCTGCTCCGGGAAACCGACTGACAAGTAATCAAGGCTTATTGTTTTTATGAATTAATAAAATACTAATTAGAAATATATTCTATTAGTTATTAACTACGTCATTCTCTACAGGGCACATGAACAGTTCGGCTACTGTCAAGCCGGAACTAGTGGAATGTTGACGTCGGAAGATCGTGTAGTCATCGGTACACCAGGACCCCATACATGGCGAGGAACTATGTATCTTCTTCCAGTCTCTGACGAATTTCTAGCCCGTGATAATACAGTTTACAATGTACCTATGCAGGAAGCCTCTCCAGTCAATAAATACAGTTACTTAGGTAGGTTATATCTAAACTCTGAAAAATCCTTATGACTAAAGGCCCTAAGTCATACAATATTATCATATAAGAATCCTCGTCTTAATGATGGGACACTGATAAATCCTTGTGTATTTTCTTACTTGCTAGGAATGTCGGTGACTGTGGGAAATTTCTTTGGCACGGGACTAGCCTACGCAGGCGGTGCACCACGTTCCAATGGGACGGGCCAGGTTATCATGACGACTCGTCGTGAATATAAACCAGACATGACCGTCGTCCTGATTTTGGACGGGGAACAATTTGCTTCCAGTTACGGCTACGAAATTACATCGGCAGATGTTAATGGCGACAAGTAATTGGCCACTAATTAATCTGAAACAATAACCAAAGGGGAATGTTAATTAACGATTTATTTTTCCCTTTCTAGAATCAGCGATCTGATTGTTGCTGCGCCGTTTTATTTTAACAAGGCTGAGGGCGGTGCTGTATACGTATACACGAGTCTGTGTAGCAATCCAAATGGTAATGAGAAATGCAACAAGCCAACGAAGCTCGTCGGTCGCGAGGAATCTAGATTTGGATTCGCTCTGGCGAATTTAGGAGATCTAAATAAAGATGGTTACGAAGATATAGCGATCGGTGCACCTTACGAGGGAATGGGAGCTGTCTACATTTATTTGGGATCTAAAAATGGTATCATTACTGCGCCTTCACAAGTCATTCATACAGAGGAAATGCCTACGACATTGAAAACCTTTGGTTACTCATTAAGCGGTGGGATAGACATGGACCATAATGGATATCCTGATTTATTAGTGGGGGCTTATGACAATGACGCTGTTGTACTTCTACGTTCTAGAAAAATTATTGATATCACAACGTATGTACGGTTCTTAACGAAGAATGGATCTTATCAGGATAAAATGGAACCTATTGATCCCAATAAGTCAGGATGCTTTGCTGATCCAACATCCAATTATACATGGTACGTAATAAATGTTTCTAATGAATTCTCAATACACTAGGTTACGCTATACAATCATTTAATACTGTTATGCACAGCTTCTCATTTATAGCTTGCTGTAAGACAGAATCCTCGGTAAAGGATGATATGCAAGATGTGAAATTAAATTATTATATAGCAGCTGAGACGTTTTTGGGAATCAAAAAATTCTCCAGGGTATGGTTCGCTGCAAGAAATTCTTCAGTAGAAAAACCACTATCCATTAACCGTAATGTCACATTAGATCCAACAAAGCTTGAATATTGTCAGAAAGAGATTTTGTACTTAAAGGTAACTGTGGTTATGATAATTGCATTAAAAAGTCACTTGTAATGAATAATGGTCCTCACCAACTGTAATATCATTCTAGGATAATATCAGTGACATTCAATCGCCTATAAAGTTCCGCTTAAGTTACACGTTACTTCAAGAAGAACCTGTAATGCCTACTGAAGGACTGCCACTCCCGGATATAAAGAAATTCCCGATTTTAAATCAGCAGGAAGCAGCACGTATCTTTGAAGCAACTTTTCAAAAAGATTGCGGAAGCAATGACATTTGCGAGAGCGATCTGCAGATTGATGCTAAATTGAATTTATCAGCATCAGCAATTAAACCGAATTTCTATGAACTCTTGCTAGGGGAAAGAGAACAAGTCATTGTGAATATTACGGCTAGAAATTTTGGTGAATCTGCATACGAGGCTAAACTGTTCATAAAGCATTCAGCAAGCTTAAATCACCATGGCCGTAGGATCATTAACTCTGTCATTTGTGATTCCCACAATGCCACCTTAGTGTTCTGTTTGATTGGAAATCCATTTAAAAAGGATGATGCATTGAATTTTCAAGTGAAGTTCGATCCTAAAGGTTTAGAGGATAATGAAGCCGAGATAGAATTTGTAATTTTTGCAAATTCAACTTCCACAGAAATTACAAAAAAAGAACCAGTGCGTTTGCAGGCTACCGTACTCAAGAGAGCAGAATTGTCTATCAGCGGGTACGCAGAGAATAAGTTATATATTAATATACAAGCGCCACTGCATACTAAAAATATTTTAATAAATTGCAGAAGTGCCAAGACCCAATGGGTCGTATACGGGGGACCTGTTATTGGGGAATCTGCCATAAAGCAATTGAACGAAGTAGGTCCAAAAGTTTCTCACATTTATGTGGTATACAATGAGGGACCTTGGAAAGTGAGCAGTGTCGAAGTACGAATTTCGTGGCCCTATGAAGTAGCAAATGATAAACCCCACGGCAAGTGGCTTCTGTACCTGGAGGAAATGCCAACTGTTCAAGGTACACTACTTGTTAATCTACAGAAAGAGTTGTTGACCACACGAAAAGAATTAATAGCAGCTGGTTACAATGGAAGCTATGTCTTTTAGCTCTAGGAGATGGCGAGTGTACGCTTTCTCCAGGATTTGAAGCCAACCCACTGAAACTACAGGGCAGCTTAGGTCTTGACGATTTAGATCCTCTGTCCCCTCCATCTACAACATCTCCGTCAGATCTTCGTAATGAAACTAATTTCGTACGAAGGAGACGAGACACGGAAAAGATTGTGAACACGCACACGATTGTCGACAAGGAGGGTCATAAGCACCAGGTGGTTTCTATGGTGGGTACCAACTAAGTCTCAAATAATAGGTACTACAGTAGAACGTACTAATTGATATAAAATAGATTAATCAGAGAAAATGAAAATTGATTTATAGAATTGTAAGGCTGGCACGGCCAAGTGTTTTGACATCATATGCATAATTTACAACTTGCAAAGGAAACAGGAAGCAATTATCACCGTAAAAGCCAGGTAAGGAATTCGGAAGTGATTCGAAACTCTAACAGTTTACCATAAGTCAATCTGTTTGGCCCCTTAGGCTATGGAATTCGACGCTCGTGGAAGATTATCCAAGAGTGGATAAGGTGAAGATTAGTTCCCATGCGAGGATAATTATTCCACCAAATATTGTGATTCAGCAGGAGAATGTCAAAGATGATCAGGCAATTGTATGATTAATTTATATCGTATATTGAACCTTTGGTCATTCATTATGATTGAAAATAATACTTTCTTTCGTGACTTCTAGGCCGAAACAATTGCGTATCCAGATTTATTGGGTCAACAGGACGCAGAGCCAGTGCCAATTTGGATAATAATTGTGGCTGTAGTAGCAGGTCTATTGTTGTTAATTTTACTGACTCTGGTTCTTTGGAAACTTGGATTTTTCAAAAGACGCCGACCTGACCCGACACTTTCTGGAAATTTGGAAAAGCACAGAGACGACAATCCGGAGCAGGAAGCGTTATTCAACAAACACTAAAAGTAATTTTACTTAATAATTCATATGCGCGGAACAGGACTTCAAGTAAGATATTCAACGTACCGAGTACCAGATCAGAGTACTTATAAATAAGTAAGACACTAGAAGAAAAACAGAATAAGCGAAAAGAAATGCGTATTTATGATTACATAGTAGTTTAAACGAAGATGCCTTGTATTTCGAGAAGAGATCTGCGATTTCTTCGCCATTGAATTTCACTGGCAGCATTTCTTTAGTGCCTTAAGAAAGCTATGAAAAGTATAAATGTTGTTTATTACTTTTTTCTCTCGCAAAACCTTCTGGCAAGACTGACGAGCGATTAAAAATGGCTAAGACGAACGGTGCTGTTATCCAAGTATTTTTTTTTTCTATTATATTATTTTTTACAAAACTTAATTACGAATGAAATACAACTAATAACAGTAGATAATCACGTGCCTAATTTTCTTAAGACCCAGTAGCCATTGAGTCATCATTCGAAACGCTTTAACGATTGTCTCGAAAGACATGCATACATATAACAGAAAAAATGCGTTTGTGAAAGAAGCAACTGTACATTTTCTACTCCATTTTAGTTATTAATCAGATATTTATTGGATGTCAAGTTCTCCAAAAGATCCTACTTTAAAGTTTATGTACTTTAACCACTGCCTCGAGGAATATTATCAGGACATACTCGTTACGCTAGAAAACATTCCACTGGGTGGATAAAAACGAGTCTACTTGGTCGTCTATAAAAACGTATTTGAAAAGGTTCATCGACATTTATCATCCATCATAAAATCTATTGCCATCGAATACACATATACAATGTGTTTAGGATCCGTACATTTTTATAATTTTATGTGAAATGTAAAAGTCATTTAATTTTGTATCGGACGTAACTACATTGTACGTTGAGCATAGTTTTAAATTTTGTACTTATGCCCTGTGCAACTTTGCCATTCGCAATTTCTCAAACGGTGCTTTAATTTTTGTGTAAGACTCGATACGAAATATATACATATACATAAAAATTATTTGAGTATATTATTAGTTACCCAGTAGTTCTTTAGTTTTTATAAATTAATTTCAGGGTGAAATTTTTCGTATATTAGACAAATAGATCAAATTATGTGTGCGTGTGGGTATGTACCATTGATACAAGGTGGTTTCATCCCTGTCTTAGATATAATTATACTTTACGTAGATTTTTAATGGAAATAATTCGTAATGATTTCTCGTTATAGGGGACTGACACAAACAATTCGATTCGATGACAAAATCGATTCCTTCTCAAACACTTCTTTCTTTTTGTCATTGCTCTATTTTTACTTGACACACAAGACACAATTTTATAAAATTTATATCACCCAGTCGATAATCCTTAGAATTATGGAAGGATTTATATATACCTGAATGGCTAAATTTTTCTTATAAGCCGGTGGCTCTAATCATAGTTCGTATAGGAATATTTGTATATTTAGTACTATATAGTATAACAATTCTTACCTCCTCTTTATTCGATTCAGTCCATGTTAAGTATCATCTTGCTGTGCTGCCTTCTTAAGTACAGGCAGTCTAGAATAATAAATCTGGAACAGAAATAATTAAATTATCAGTAAGGGTATAAGATTTATCGTCTTTGTTTGATATGTGAAAAGTGATTGAAATTACCTGTATAGAAGTATTGCAAGCGGTGCCGTAGAAGCATGCCATAATGAGTGAGCATCGAAAACCCAAAAAATTGGTGGAAAATCAGCCAACTCAAGTAATGTTACAGACACCGTTAAGACATTGAACCAGCCTACTAGATAGATATGGGCCAATTTTTGTCTATTGCGGTACCACCAGAACATTGTTATGGCGAATGTGAAAAATCCTGAAAGAAATTGAGAATATGAGTATTGCAAAAAAGCATTTGATGTTTAAAAAATCTAATCTACGTAAATTTACAGTATCAAACACAAGTGATCATATTACTTGTTCATTTACCAAATAAAATGTTGAGTTTCATATTATATCCATAGTTAATAGTGCCAGACCACAAATGCGACAAATGCGTATATAGAATACTTATGTACAAGCATGTCATCACAATAAATGCTTTGTTATTTTTGTAGATTAGTCTGAAAAAATGATAAAAATATCGCGATGATTTTAGCTACTTAAATTACAGAACAAACAATGTTAGTAATTGCCTACAGCTACATCAACGACAAGCATTTAACCAAAAGTCACACGAGTATGTAAACAAACATACTATAAAGCAATATTTTATACAATTCTTAACTTCTAAAAATCTTACCTGAGTATCATGCAGTAAAAAAGTGTAAGAACAATAGTGAAAGCACAGGAATAATCCATTGCTTCAGTAAATGGCTTGTCCCGTGCATGAAAGACTGTAGACCAGAACCATCCCGTCAGACAGATCTATCTCAAGTAATGATAATTTATATGAAAAATCACTTATGTAAAATAAAGTGCAGAAATGCTCACCAGACTGAAGTAAGTCCAAACCATGGACATTGGAGCTGATGATCTTACTTCCCTTTGAAACTTTCTGTACATCGTAAAATGTACTTGAAAATTAAGTAATGAGAATAAAACAGATGCAGGTTCCTGCAGTCCAAGAATTCTCACGAATGGCCACTATAGCAAACCCAATAAGATTGAACAAGATCAAAAACAATAAGCTAGAATAAAATAATTCTTTAGATTTACCTTTCCATGAAATTGTGGAATCTGCAATCCATGGGCTTTAAAGTGTTCCACGGTATCCCACATGCAGTTATAACTGCAGTCATCCTTACACGACCATAGGAGCAGTTGTATGTCCATAGAAGGATTATGTCTAAATTCTTTGTCTTTGTAAAAATGAAAAATTAATTGATAAAACAAGACTATCAGTATGTTAAATCTAATGTAAAAACAACACTTACCATTCTTACAATTTTCAGTATGACACTTTAAAATGCAGTGATTATAAAACTGTGACTTGTCACCCTTTGAGGCAAAGGTTACTGTTATTAAAAATAATTGAACTATAAAGAAAGTATGTATTAAACTGCTCATATCAATATAAGCACGCGTTCAATTATGCCAATAATTGACACTTTGGAAATTTTACACAATCATAACCTTATGTTTTCATACGTAACATACCGAATACATGACGGGCACAGACCACTTATCAGAGACACGGCACTCCCGTGCTATAGACTGTTAGCATAGGCAACAGCGCCACCTTATCGGTAGGTTATATCACTAACACGATATATATAGGTATACACGTGTATAAATAGATATACAAGCGTATATATAGAACTATAGGTATATATATAGATATAAAGGCGTGTATATATACTTACCGTTCTGTACTCATCGCCCTGAAAGTTTTGTAAGGTATTTTTATAAGCGCCTGCAAT
>JARQSW010000380.1:11138-22195 GCA_030142375.1 Calameuta pallipes | reverse complement strand
AGTTGCGTTTGCTGATTTTACGCGACCCCAAAGATCAGCACCTACGGTTGCGTTTCTCGATTTCACGCGTCCCCAAAGATCGAAGGATCCGTTAAGCTATCGCCTTTCTGATAGGTTCCGTCAGAGCTCTCGTTTTGGTGGAGTTGGGCCTGTTTCACCCCAACTCCCAGTTTATACCGGCTCGTCGATTCCCGGTGAAATAAGAATTGGCTGGCGCCCACCTGGCTTGCGGATGCAAGAACGAAGGGTGGACGGACGAAGGTAACGTAGGTTGGTTTCCGCAGATCGTTCGTTCTCGGATTTTGCTATCAGTGTCGAGTTAAGAAAAAAATATGTTACTGATTTCAAAAGTATATATCCATTTTGAACTTACTTTAACGAATAATAAAAGCGAAATAGAATTAATTTGAACCTTCATAATTTATTCACATTATTTAGTAACCCTAAGTGTATTTTTCAAAAGATATTTCATTGCAGTATTGTCATAGATATTGAATGTTTCTGCTCTTTTCTTGGATCAATTTTTGGACAGAACCGTCGCACGACGACTGTCTCAATAGTTCCTGTTAAACTCTTTTCTGTAGACTACTGAACGTTTAGGAGTAATTGGTAAAGTTGCGTCAGGACACCGCCCAGGTTTTCGCAATGATTACTTACTTCTTCGTAGTCAACTACTACACGTAAGTTCTGAATAGTAATTACTGGGTGCTTTCCGATCACTTAACTTGTATCGACACAAAGTTGCGCTATTCGCTGGCTTTTAGGGATTATTTTCAAAATGAGAAATGGTGTAGCTTTGTGTTAAAACATGTTGACACACGTTGGTTAATTGGAAAGCACTCACGAAATGTCCAGTAGTTAATTATTCATTAAATTTTCTGAAATAATCATTGAAAATGACTAATTTGCTACTGAATTTTTAGTAGTTCCCAGTACATTTTTTCCACAAGCTAGTTACCACTAGGTAGTTACCTAGCAAACACATGATAACACTTACCTGTCTGCACTGTTAAAATGTCAAACTCAGCGACGTAACAGTTACGTATTATGATTAGGACATTTTCACATTGCTGATATGTAACTGTCATTCTGTATTCACTGGATATTCACTAAATCTCTGATTTATGCGATAATTACATCCCTGAGTATAACATTTTAGCATTTCCGATATGTTATTGATACTATTTGCTAGGTGAATAATATAGAGGAATACATATATGTATGTATGAATTGCATGTGCACTGATGGCGCTCTAATAAATAGATATTTTAAGTTATTGTAACTTATTAGGAGCTAATTTGGAATACGTATTACAGTTTTTAATTGATTTAGAGTATGTTATAATCATTTAAATTTTCACTTTTTTAGCGTATGAGAATACACTGGTCCAGAGAAACTAATAATATTTTATTGCAGTTGGGCGGAGTGGTTCATCGTCAAGATTTTATGTGTCACCTGAATTCTGATGGAGAATATTCAATGGCGACGGAATTCGATTATCCATCACTTGCTGAAATATCACGACTTCTTCAGTCCCATAAAGTTAACCTGATTTTTGCCATTGGTGAGGATCGTCGAAAAGAATATGAAAATATTGCTGAACTTTTGAAGGAAAAAGCACGCGTCGCTACTTTAACAGGAAACAGTTCTAATATTTTGGAAATCGTAGAACAAGCATATCATGAAATTGTCAGTAAGGTACGAATATTATTTAAAATATTATGGACAAAATTTTGACAAATTAGTTGTGACTGCAAATAATAATCCTCTGCTACTGTTATAAGGTGATCCTTCGAGATAATTCTACAGGGTCTTTTAGTGTAGAGTACTTCTCAAATTGTGGAGTTCAGAATGGTCCACAAATGCCGATCTTCGAATGTAACGGATTGCTTGAAGGGCATGTATACGATTTTGATGTAAAATTTTCTCTTAAAGAATGTCCAGCGAATGAGAGCCTATGGGTAAGAATATACAATGTCCCAGAAGTACGTCAAACCTTTTATAATGCACACATTTTAATCTTCGAACATTGATTTCTGCACGAAATTTCAAGTTTGATATATGCGTACGCAGTTAAATCAAATTACCTGCCACTGTTAGTTCTGTTCAGTGTATTTATCTGTTCAGACTACATCCTTCCTAGGATAATAATAGAATCAAGAGACTCGGTCGAATCTCGCGCCAAGTACAGGCAACCCGCCGTACATGGCACAGCCCTCCGAGACTCTTTACTTGAAGGATCTCTTGTACCTGTGTTTTGATTCAAATATCTTATGAACGGCTATGTGTAAAAAAAAGTTATTGATAAATTCACTATAGGAATCGAGGGTTTTGAATCGATTGCCACAAGTTCAATACTATTAGTGTACTGACTTACAAATTAAATTTATGTGCCATTAAACATTTTCGAGAACGTAATATATTTTTCTAATTAGCGACATCACAATGTATTTACATTTTATATCTGTAACAATATAGATTTAAGTATTTAGAGCTTCTATATCCTGTTGAGCAACAAAAACTTGTGATATCTTCCAAAAAAACACTTACGTGTAAAAAAATACGCCAAGTAAAGGAATGCTGTGAATTCCTCTAATAAAAAATATTGAAATCATATTATTAATGCCAAGTACATAAGTCACTACGTGTCTGCCTATAATATGATCTAGCACTGAACAATCATTTTAATTGTATTTTTAAAATTTCTTATAACGTTTTTGCTACTCTTTTACATTACTAATGCTTCCCGTATTTAATTATGGTTTAATGGTCATTTAATAATTAATAAAACTTTAGGTGATTCCTTATTGAGTACTACTTGGCGGGCCTTTGAGCAATTTACAGCATTCCTATACTTGGCGCAGTTTTTTATACGTAAGTGTTTTTTAGGGTAAATCCTTCTATGATTACCATTGTGGCTAAATGTTCGTTTCATGAAGTCAGCAGATAGAATCTTCATGTTTATAAATCATATATCGTGTCACGAAGTGCGGTTAAGTGAAAGCGCATGCGTTATGAGAGGTTGAAGTCCATAAAGTTATGCTTTATGGAAGGTTTGACTGTATACCTTATATAACTAGATCGACATATGCATTCACAGGCTATTATACAAGTTGCTTTATTTTTTATTTTACAATATAATCTTATTTAATACCTAGAGGCAAATTATAGTAATTGACGATGCGCTTGCTTCTGAAGCTTCAGAAGTCATAGTCGAAGTTGAATTACAATGTGGATGTGATTGTGGCACTGCACTCAACTCTAAATGCACAAATGGTATTAATGAATGCGGTATCTGTAAATGTGATTTTGGCTGGTCTGGTGAGTTTATAATTCTTTATTAACTTAAGTTAATCTGACTCTTTAACTATTATGTATTTTCTCAATCTAGGAGAAACTTGTAACTGTAACGAAAATTCTTGGACTGGAAACAAAGAGCAGTGCATTTATCCCGGCGAAAGAGAAATTTGTTCGGGACGTGGTGAGTGCATCTGTGGTGAATGTAGCTGTGACCCCGGTTATAGTGGTCTTTTCTGCGAATGTTCTCCCTGTGATAAGGTAACAGGATAAAAGATATGAGCAGTAATGACATTCTTGTTGGAATAATAATGATATCAAAAAATTGCATAGATTGACGGCGTGGAATGTTCAGGAAGAGGAAGTTGCGACTGTGGCAGATGTTCATGCTCGACAGATTGGAAAGGCGAAGGATGTCAATGTCCATCCAGTGATAACTTATGCATTCCTCCAGGAGATAATGAAGTTTGTGCAGGGCACGGTTATTGCGACTGTGGACAATGTCGGTATGTCAGGTGTACTAATATTGCAGGCTTTGAGTAACAATTGAAAAAAGTTGCATAGAAAAATTTGTCTTTAGCTGTAACAAAACCGCTCCTGATGGCCTCCTTTACCGAGGAACTTATTGTGAGGCAACAGCCGGTGCCGGTGGCAGTGGTTTCTGTAGCTTTTATGTATCTTGTGTGAGCGCAACCATTGAAGAACTAACAACAGCTCGAGATTTGTGTCATACGAATTTTAGTATTTTTCATACTCAACGAGTTTCCTCTTTAGATTCTGGTACGTGAATACAAAATGTTGAATATTTTATAATTAAAATTCTTGAATACAATTATAATAAAACGATCGTTCTTTTAGCAAGCGACCGCTATTGTTTTATAAGGGAAGTGAAAGATACAACTATTTGCACTATTCCATATATATATGAATTCAACAAAGATAATACTGTTACATTAATTATTGGAGACAAGGTAAATTATTCATTTTAAAAATAATTGTCTATTACGTTAATATATTTATGGTATATAAATTATTATTTTAGACGTGCTACACTCCAATGCCAGCGGCTTTCTTTCCAGGAATTATTTTCGCGGCTATTGTTCTGTTCGGTATAATAGCTTTACTTATTTGGAAGTAAGAGACATCCTTTTTCACATTATTATGTGCAAACAAATCGTCTAATGTATATTTGACGCGACATTTTTTTTTAGGGGTTGGACGATTATGAAGGATAAGAGAGAATACACAAAATTTGAGAAAGAGCGTCAAAAGACAATTTATTCATTAAACGAAAATCCTCTTTACAGACCAGCTATTTCGCACTTCAGAGTACCCTCTATGATCAAAGAGGATTGACATAAGTTTACAATTAGGATTGAAGATCTTTTTCGGTGATTTCTTAACGTCTTTCTTGCCGGCAGTAGTAGATTTTGTTCTAGTCTCCAGAAGTAAATCGTTGAAAACTTTCGTTAAGAGTTTTCTCACGGATAGCGTTCCAGAAGTGATTCCCAGGTTTAAAAATAATTTCCTTTTTAAAAAACCGTATGAAATCACAAAGCATATAATGAATTTGGCTGCACACTGTATCTATTATATAAAGATGAGCATCTAAACATCTAGTAGTAACAAATGCTTCTTATTAATACCTCAGAAACGTATTCGCCATTCCATACAAATCCCAGCGGCTCTCTATAAATTACATTGAGGATTGGCTTATTTTCCTGCCAAGTCGCGTCCACGGATGAACCATCAGGAAACGTGTAAATTCCATGACTATTTAAAGCGCCTTCCACATCGATTCCACCTCTGTAGCTCATACCGTTAGAATATCTGAAATTATCAATGCATTTGTACATTGAGCTACATACCGCGTGCATAAAATCAAAAGGGCGTACCCCCCAAAAGTTTGGGATTTATACCAAGAGGGCATGTAGTAACATAATCACACAGAAAGTCACGGAAAAATAGAGAGTTCTATGCTCAAAGTCCATACACGTTTTGATATTAATACTTTATTTCCTATTAAATCGTTAACATTAAGCGAGCGTGCTTAAATATAGATATTTAAGGGAACTTAGAATGTTTGAACGGCCAAAGAAAAGGTGAAATTTGCAAATGTATTGTACGGTAACCAATAAATATACAAAGGTATCCGTTTAAGTATTATTTATTGCTGGAACTCAGAATACACAAATTTTTATTTATTTCAGATATTTTTATCAATAATAAGGTTATATCTCAATGAAGAAAGGCCTGAAATTTAGAAATGAATCTGGTTTTGCGACAATAATGCTACTTCTGTTATAGATGAAGCATTCTTCTAGACACCGCACTTTGCAAATTGAATCTGAAATGGAATATTAAAAACCTAAAATTCAAGTTTTTGAGTTAACATTGACGGTACTTATAACAATAAATTCCACAAAATTATAATTTCAGATGCAGTCTGTAGAGAACGATGTTTAGAAAACAATCATTCAAACAAAATTGCAGGCCGCTTTACTGGAAATAATGAAATCATGGCAAAACCAAAGCCATCTCAATTTTTCAGATCTCTGTACAATAAGATATAACTTTATTAGTTGAAAGAATATTCGAAATAGACAAAAAATATTGTACTCCGAATCATAGTAATAAATAAATATAATAATATTTGAGTGTAGATAGATGAAAAAATCGATTTGTTTTATTGCATTTTTCGAAGGATTGATATTTTGAAAATGATCTCTGAAAATTTGAAGTAAAAATCTTAAGAAATGATGGGTATATGGATAATTATCTGAAGCCAGTTTAATGTGATTTTCTTAAAACATGCTTTTTAAAGTCTGTGCTTACGATGTTTCAAACATAGCTCATCCAATTTAGTTCAAATTTTGAGACGCTCATCTTTATTATATTTATTAGTCCTCAACAATCAGTTTATTTTTTAATTTTTACTTACTTTTATATAAGGCTAGAAGTAAAGTGGAGAAAAAAAGAAGAAAATTGAGCTTCAACGTGAAATGACCACATTTTTGCTTATAACTTTCTTTAAAAATAATTTGAATCGATCTATTTATTATTATTTTCAGGAACTATTTTCGGATTTTTTGATTAACTTGTATCTAACTAGACTTGATCAGTAATCCATCTGACTATACGGCTCAGACTCACTTCTTCCGTCAAAACCTCCTACGACTTCTGTTCGACAGTACGACACTCAGCGAATGACTCTATGTTCATGTCATTGGACGCTCATTTC
Organism: Calameuta pallipes; assembly: GCA_030142375.1. Taxonomy (NCBI): domain Eukaryota; kingdom Metazoa; phylum Arthropoda; class Insecta; order Hymenoptera; family Cephidae; genus Calameuta; species Calameuta pallipes. Next base: position 15,657 of record JARQSW010000380.1, on the reverse strand, counting down.
ACTATTTTTTTACATAATAAAAATACAAAATCTACATAAGCATTCGTACTTTACAGTTTAATAAACGTTTGTTAAGTAAAAATTAGTTTCCGGTAATAATACTTTCCAATTCCTTAGGAACTTTCATATTGCTAATGCTTTTTTGCCAAAGGTAATGCGTGATAAATCAATGAAAATGAATAGAAAACCATTCATTTGGATATTTTGCTACGGATCTGACAAAGTTTTTAGGCCGTCTTCACCGACATGCTCCTTTCAACGGAGAACTTTGTATATTTAGCTGTTATCATACAATAAATTCGCAATTTCACGCTTACACCTCCTAGCTCCTCTTAACCATTTAAATTTCTTGCACTGTCTCCAATTTCCTTTATTTATTTATTAGTTTATTCATAAAAACATTAAAAATGAAACAAAAATGCAAGAGAACTATTTTTAATGGAAAAACGTCAAAATAGTAAATAGGATAAAATACAAAGTTTCCGTGCTCTTTCTGATAAATGGTATAGGTGGCGCTACAATCATTTATGTTCGGATTTATGCACACGTTGACGTTCGACAAGAAATCGCATTTTATCCTTGTTGCTTTTTGAGTATATCTTTAAACCAGATCAGGTATGAGGTGTTACTTTCACGATACGCTTAAACAAGTTCACACTAAAAATAATCGTGAAAAAAATAAAATTTTAATATAAACATTTTTCTAAGTTATTTCCTGTCGAATTAAATTATATTTTTTGGATTTTCGTATTTTTTTGTCATATGCATACGGTTTTTTTTTGGTAATAATGCTTTAAGATAAAATATTAATAACTATAAAGACGTATTTATAAATACATTCCCTTTTTTAATATTGATGACAATATGGTTCTGTTCTATCTTCTCATGTATGCAGGGTGTCCGAAAAGTCCCGTATGAGATATACACCGCTACAATCGTGATGAAATTCTGAAGAAAACGGTACGTGCAATATTGAAATTTTTGTATCGGCTTTAGGGAAAATTGCAATTAAAATTTGAAGATTTCCACCAGCCAAGGGAGTTAGCTGATCGACAAAAATCGGTGGAGCATTGGATTGGCAAAGTATTTTCCCCAATGAATATCAAAATCTCTTTATTCCCGCACTTTTTAAGTACATCGGTCGAAATAGGCAGAAGAATGTTTCGTAGTTCCTGTCTTTTGTCGTGTTTTCGTAAGATTTCTTTGAGTGTAGGACGACCCTTGCCTTACTTATGTACTTAACGAGTGGGAGAACTTGTGGATACTCATTCGGAAAATACTCTGTCAATCCGATGTCTCACTGATTTTTGTTAATCAACTAACGCGCTCTTGGTTGGTGGATATTTTCAAATTTTAATTTCAATTTTCTCTAAAACTAATTAAAAAATTTCCATTTTACAAATATCGTTTTCTTCAGAATTTCATCACGATTGTAGCGATATACATCTGATACGGGAGTTTTCGATCATCCTGCATAGAGAACTAAATATAAATATCTTTTTGTCTATTTAAATACCAAAAGGTCGTGAAACGATAATACACTCTTTTGATTTTAGTCAGGCGATATACATATATTATAAAAATTCCAACTTGCTCGCAACACGAGTAGAGAAGGTGATAGATACCGTACAGAGAAATTGTGTTTAATCTTGTCGCCGTCCCACGTGACTTCGTACTTGTCGAAGTTCTCAGTCTGGTAAATCCCGTAATCTAAGACATTTTTTTCAATTTCTTGACGTCGGTTTTTGACATATTATAATAATTCGATAGCAGCAGCTATGTCAAGAGGCACAATGTCATATAGGAAAATATTGAACTCGAATATTTCACAATATACTATCATAATGATTACGTTCTATTTTTATAACCTTGCTTCACCAGAACACGATTGCCCAGATGAATTTTGTATCCTCCTTCATAACTATCTCCATTGGGAAAGGTGAACGTCCCATCACCCTTTTTAATATTAATATCATTCGTTTCTTCCGCATCGACTACTGATGATTTCGATGTGATAGCTATTTGGTCCGACATTTTCGTGACTCCTAATATCAACGCTTATCGAAACAGAAGACGGTCAGATTGTATCATAAAATAAAGAAACTTATTACGTCTGACATGTTTCAACATTCGCATCTGCACAAAGACTACTTAGGGTATATTCCGTAATTGAACCACAGTTGTGGTTACTAAATTTCAGCCAATGACATCGATCGATTTTTGTCAGCAGACAAAATCAATCGATGCAATTGGCTGATATTTAATAACCGCAACCGTGGTTCAATTACGGAATATGCCCTTAGTACTATCAGAGATGAGTAGGGAGATTGCCAATGGGCCGATATTCTTGAAATCAATTTTATTTTGGGGAAAACGCGCCACCTGAGCGGAGGGCCGTCGAACCATACCCACGTTTCTGATTGGTCGAGCGTATCTACCAGATTACTCTAAGCAAACTCCAAACGTGGATATTCTGAATTTGTTTAATATTATAACAATAATCATGCAAATATGTGTTGTCATTACAATTTCATTATTTTTTCTTCTTGTAAATAATAAAAATCAGGTTGTGAAAATATGTTAATGAAAAGCAAATACAATTCCTATTCCTAATTTTCTTGACTTCTTTATTCTCCTATACACAATAATTTATATGTATATTATACTCCATATAAATATTTTACAGCGGTAGTTATTGCGAACAAATTTTAAAAACTATATTACTGTCGTTATAAATATTACGATTATGATAGTATCATAATTAATAGCAAAAATAATACAACTGTTATGAAAACACATATTTGCGTGATTATTATTACAATATTAAACAAATTTAGAAATAAAATGCAAAAAAATTCATGGAAAAAAGTTTACGAGCAGAGACTGGAACACGAAAACTTTGGCTTACAAAGCTGACACGCTACCGCTTAGGTCACCGGACCACTTGGCAGTGAAATACACTTTTAAATATGGGTTATTCCATACCACATCACCAAATTTTAAAAATCGTATTTTTTTATTTAGCTGAATTTTTGACATCTTCTTGTATGTATCAAAAGACGCTTACCTTTCAACTTTTAGTCCTTAATTTTCAAAAGTTCTTAAGATATCAATTTTTGAAAATTTCAAAAACATAATGGTATGTTGTTATATGGCAAGTTTAAAAAATTCATAACTGCTGATCATTTCATCATAATCTAAAAGTTATGGGGGTCATGTTTTTGGTCTTGAAATGTAGTTTTCGAAAAAAAAAATTAAAAGATCAAATTTTTTATTTTTTAATTTTAAACTCATAGTACCCATATAGTGTGGACTACGCATAGACATAGGAAAAATGGTCGGCTGAAAGAAAAAGATACCGACAAGCCCTATCTTCTTCTAACCAGCAGCCGTAGTACGAGAGTATAGAAACCATAGGCATTGGGAACGTTAGAAGAGGAGAACGATTGGCCGTCATCTCATTTCTTCTTTGTTTATTTGAGGGGAAACATTTTCAGTGTATCTAAGGTAGGGATCGCGTAGTCCATACTGGATGTCGATGGATTGGACATACCCATGTATTCTGTGTCCCGCGATCTTCATATGCGGAATAGATATCGACATATAGCATTTCAACGGGTAAAATCCATTTGCAGGTGGCTTTTTAATGCGGTTTTGAAGATTTATGAAAATTCCGGGTTCCCCCTTCTATTTTACTTATATTTTTTATATGCTGTTTTCTGTGATACGTATAAATAGACACGACTGTATAATTTAATAAAATGTATTTAGTATTATATAATCATGCATTTGCTACATTCCAATCTAATTAAGGTGTTCCTATGGACAATGGCATGTAATGCCATAAATTTCAAATTTCGACAGTTTTGATGTTTTTTTTTTAAATAGTCTAGAAAAAAAGATGAGAGCTTTTTTTCTAGAGAGAGAGAGATGAAAGAGAGAGCTATAAGACTCTCAATTTTCAGAGTGGCAATTTGATGCCTTCGAGTAATCGAACATCGAGTGACCGAAAATGCCATGAAGCAGAGGCGCGCGATCATCTGCTATGCACTCACGCCGTTTACTTTACAGCAGAGCGTTTGCGGGTCTCTTTCGTGTTTTCTTCTTTTCGTATTTTGGGAATATGTCATATTTTTTACAAGATGTAAAATTCTTTAGCTCCAGTTTTCCATTTTTAGTAGGTACGAAAGCGTGGTATTATAATGTACTTGGAACGTACTGTACGTGGCATATATCTGGTAGTACCAGAGATGAGTAGGGAGATTGCCAATTGGCCGATATTCTTGAAACCAATTTTACTTTGGAGTAAACGCGCCACCTGAGTGGAGGGCCGTCGAACCATACCCACGTTTTTGATTGGTCGAGTATATATAGATATACTCCTTGTGGTATTCGTGAGCTCTGTGAGACACCAGAGATGAGTAGGGAGATTGCCAATGGGCCTGCAGAGATGAGTAGGGAGATGCACAACGCTCCGGTTTTAGGCGATACCAAAAGCATGGCGCTAAATCGTAGCGGC